>OY992539.1:43176656-43474656 GCA_963921195.1 Pegoplata infirma | reverse complement strand
AAAAAAATAATAATTTACTAAATTTTTTTTAGTGTAAAACTTTTTTGAGTGTAAATTTTTTTCGAGTGTATTTTTTTTTTTTTTTTAGTGTAAAAATATTTTAGAGTGACAAAAATACGTTGCAAAATATTTTTGTGACTTACCAATGTTTTTAAAACATGTTTAACGGGTTTTCAACACGTGGATTTATGGTGAAGCGAATCTGAAATTTACGGTTTTGCTAATAACTTTTGAACCACTTGACCGATTTGGCTGAAATTCAATACGAATCAGCTCAGGGAAACGACAAATATATATGGGGCATTCCATGTGAAATCGGACACTTTGAAAAACTTTTTTTTTAGATTTTTTCAATTTTTTTACAGTTTTTAGTACCCTTCGAAAACTCCTTCGTGGTAAATTTTCAGATTTTTTTGATGACCCGTTCAAAAGATATCGAATTTTTAAAAATTGGCAGTTTGTTCCTTTACTCAAACTTCTTTTAATCATAACTTCTTCAATAATGGTCCGAATTTCAAATTTTTTTTTTCAAAATTTTTGTTTTTTTACGTACTTTCTAAAAAAAAAATCCCAAAAATTCTTAAAAGCGCTCTAGTATGCGATTTTTAAGTTTTAAAATTTAAGTCTCATTTTTGAAAATGTTTGTACTCTTCGAGTTTTTTGAAATTTTTTTGTGTAAAACTTCTATCAATTCTACAAATTTTTTGCCCAGGAAGATCGTGGGATAACAATTATTATTATTTTTTAAAATTTTTTAAAAAAAAAATTTAATTGTAATTTTTCAATCTTAAAATCATTTCTACTGCTCCAATGGTGCGTCATAGGGGGGTCCTTTATAAAACCGACCCCCATTAATTTTTACGTCTTAACATTTCCTTGGAACAAACTAATACTCTATCTCCAAATTCTAAGGGGGCTCCTGCACAAAACGACATTTTTTAAAATTTGTTCCAACCGCTCTAACTGCCCTAATAGTGCCCTTAAAGCAACAAATGTATGACCGACCCACAATATTTTTTTAGTCCAAACATTTTCTCTGAACACACCTACCTACCCTCTATCTTTAACTGTTAAGGCGGTCCCCATACAATTTTTTTTTATTTTTTGTAAATTTGTTTTATTTAATCAGCTTCTACCGGTCCAATGGTGCGTCCGAGAGGGGTCATTAGTGAGACCGACCCCCATTTATTTTTACCCTACAACATTTTTACAAAACATACCTACGCCCTATCTCCACTCCCTAAGTAGGCTCCCATACAAAATTACATTTTTATAAAATTTGCTCCAACTGTTATTTGTATTGGAGCCTACTTAGGGAGTGAAGATAGGGCTTAGTTGTGTTTTGAAAAAATGTTGTAGGGTAAAAATAAATGGGGGTCGGTCTCACTAATGACCCCTCTCGGACGCACCATTGGACTGGTAGAAGCTGATTAAATAAATCAAAATTACAAAAAATAAAAAAAATTGTATGGGGACCGCCTTAACAGTTAAAGATAGAGGGTAGGTGTGTTCAGAGAAAATGTTTGAACTAAAAAAATATTGTGTGTCGGTCATACATTTTGTTGCTCTAAGGGCACTATTAGGGCAGTTAGAGCGGTTGGAACAAATTTTAAAAAATGTCGTTTTGTGTGGGAGCCCCCTTAGAAATTGGAGATAGGTTATTAGTTTGTTCCAAAGAAATGTTAAGACGTAAAAATTAATGGGGGTCGGTCTTATAAAGGACCCCTCTATGACGCACCATTGGAGCAGTAGAAATGATTTTAAGATTGAAAAATTACAATAAAATTTTTTCAAAAAATTTTAAAAAATAGTAATAATCGTTAGCCCACGATCTTCCTGGGCAAAAAATTTGTAGAATTGATAGAAGTTTTACACAAAAAAATTTCAAAAAAAATCGAAGAGTACAAACATTTTCAAAATTGAGATTTAAATTTTAAAACTTAAAAATCGCATACTAGAGCGCTTTTAAGAATTTTTTGGGATTTTTTTTTAGAAAGTACGTAGAAAAAAACAAAAATTTTGAAAAAAAAAAAAAATTTAAATTCGGACCATTATTGAAGAAGTTATGATTAAAAGAAGTTTGAGTAAAGGAACAAACTACCAATTTTTAAAAATTCGATATCTTTTGAACGGGTCATCAAAAAAATCTGAAAATTTACCACGAAGGAGTTTTCGAAGGGTACTAAAAACTGTAAACAAATTGAAAAAATCTAAAAAAAAAGTTTTTCAAAGTGTCCGATTTCACACGGAATGCCCCATATGCAAAGCTTCAGCATCCTCAAAATTGCCCTTGCCGAAATTCAGTCTTTTGCTCATAACTTTTGAACCAATTGACCAATTTTGCTGAATTGTAATACCAACCTGGCCAGATAAATGCCCAACATATATGCCAGACTTCAGGAGCCTCCGTAAGGTCTTTCAAAAGTTAGCGTGTTTTCAACAGACTGACAGACGGACGGACGGACGGACGGACGGACGGACGGACGGACGGACAGCGCTATATCGTCTTAGAATCGAACGGGGGTCATGAATATATATACTTTATGGGGTCTTAGACCAATATTTCGAGGTGTTACACATGGAATGAAAAACTTATATATACCCTCTATCACTAGAGTGGAGGGTATAAGAAATTGATGAAAAAAGAATTTGATGTAAAAAAAAAAATTGCTTAAAAAATAATTATGAAAAAAAAAAATTGAAAAAAAAAAAATGATGAAAAATAAGTTAATAAAAAAAATAAAAAACACATTAAAACATTTTGTAAAATTACCAAAAAAAAATCCTCGTATACTAATTGAGAGTTCCTAGTAAAAATTACAATTTTATTGGTAAACAGCTTGTAAAATTACAAACAATTATGTATACGCTTTTACCAATAAAATTTTAAATTTACAACTTTTTTGATGCGATTAAAATTACAAGGACTTCTCGTGACTTTACTAGATTATGTGCTACCTCCTATTTTACAAGAATTTCTAGAAAAAATTACGAGTTTTTTAGTAATTTTACAAGTTTTTTACCAATAAAATTGTAACTTTACAACTTTTTTGATGCGATAACACCGTCCGACAGCCAATATTAACCATGAATCAAATATATACGGCTGCATGTTGAAATCAAATGGAATAAAACTGCAAAAACAGTTTTTAGTTCGTGATCCTATTTCCTTTTAAAGGGACTTTAAAGTTTTAAAAGACCACATTTTGAAAAATATTTTTGAAATAATTGTACTTGGGTTATAATGTCTTATTTTGCCATATCAGGAAAAAGGATGCGAATAATGTCCCTTCAAAACTTTATTAAAATATTTTGCTAAAAATTTTGAATGACATTGAGGGATAAAGTTTTGAAATAACATTTTTTATTTCATTTTTCTGATATGTCAAAATAATAAAATGGGAAAATTTGTGGAGATTCTCCTCTTTCATTTGCCATCAATAGAGACATTATAAGACAAGTAAAAATATTTTAAAAATATTTAACAAAATGTAGTCCTTTAAAACTTTAAAGTCCTTTTAAAAGGATCTCGAAATAAAAAAAAAACTTCAAAGTCCTTTTAAAACAATCACGAAATAAAAAGCTGTAAATGCAGTTTTACTACATTTAGTATCTAGTTTGAAACGTATAGTATCCAGTTCGTGTTTACCGAAATTTTTGTCGTTTTATCTGTCGGTGAAATACACACAAGGAATTCCCGTGACCTAACTAAATTATTGTGGTAAAATTACCTTAAAAATTTGTACATTAACAAAAAAAAATGTAAAATTACAAAGAAAAATTTTAATTTCCATCGAACATTTTTTGTTAAAAAACATGGAAAATTGTCAAATATTGGTGAAATGGGATAACGGGACTTTTTCTAGTAATTTAAAAAAAAAACTTTTATTGAATTTTCTTATAGCACACTTATTGTAGGTTCATTTGACAAATATTCCTACTTTAATTATATTTCAGTTATTATGAATAAACCCTTATACTTTAAGCAAAAATAAATTGCTTTTGTTTGGAACTTTACGATTTTTAAATCAAAAAAGGAACCCAAAATCAAATCGAAAAAAAAAACTAAAAATTGCTCCTCCCAAATGTGTTCATCTCTTATTGTAGTTATTCCTTTTATTTTTCTCCGCCTGGTTTTATATTTAAGTTTTAGAATTCCTTTGCAAAACATATTCACAAGTGAACAACAGCCATTGTCTGCCATCAGAATTTTTCAATTTTATTCATAGATTTTATTTAAAATATTTTTCTACAGATTTTTTGTATATTTTTCCTTTTGTTTGCTAAATACCAGTCCTTTTTAGTATTTGTATTTTTTTTTTTTGTTGAAATTTAGTCATGGTCGCATTTTTACAATACCATCAGAGTGGAATATAAAAATACATGACGATTTTTCAAAAACTTGTATTCAATTTGTGCTCTTGTTTCCGATGTTTTCATTATTTTTTTCGTTCTTTGCTGTTTTGTTCTCATGAAAACTAAAAAAAAAAGAACACTTTAACAATGAAATGTCATTAACAAAAATTTGAGTGAATATTAACAAAGAAATAGTACTTCGTATATATTTAGTGTATGTATTTTTTTGAATTAAATTAAAATTGTTTTTTACAATTAAATTGCTTATATTAAAATTAATTTTACATTAAAAGAGCTTTTGTTCATTTTTATATTTAAAAATTGAGTTTGTAAAATATTTAGAATTTAACATGACGTATACGTAATATTTAAATGAAAAAATATTAATCATACGCTACGTATTACATGCGACAACAAATAGAGAGAGAAATGGCAATTTTTTTTTTTAATAATTCAGCCATTTATTAATTGCTAGACCGATAGCCATGAAATTTTAAATGCCCATCGCTAACGAATTTTTGAGTTTCATTTAGAAAGTTGAAGCCAAGTGGTTAAACGGAGGAGGCAGCGGAATCCCTCAAAATATGTCACCTATTGCAACACTAGTAATTTTTATACCCTTCACTCTAGTGGCAGAAGGTATATATAAGTTTGTCATTCCATTTGTAACTCATCGAAATATCTGTCTGGAACCCCATAAAGTATATGGAGCATTCCATGTCAAATCGGACACTTTGAAAATTTCTTTTTTTAGATAGTTTGTTCCTTTATTCAAACTTCTTTCACTCATACCTTCTTCAATAATGGCCCAATTTGCAAGTTTTTTTTCTTCAATATTTTGGTTTTTATGAACTTTAAAAAAAATCCAAAAAAATTCTTAAAATTGCTCTAGTATGCGATTTTTAAGTTTTAAAATTTAAATCTCATTTTTGAAAAAGTATGTAGTCTTTGATTTTTTTTTAAATTTTTTTGTGTAAAACTTCTATCGATTTTACAAATTTTTTGAAGTAGGTTCATGGGATAGCGATTATTACCATTTTTTAAAATTTTTTGAAAAAATATTATTGTAATTTTCCAATCTTAAAATCATTTCTACTGCTCCAATGGTGCGTCATAGAGGGGTCATTTATAAGACCGTCCCCCATTAATATTTACGTCTTAACATTTCTTTGGAACAAAATAATTCCCTATCTCCAATTTCTAAGGGGGCTCCCACACAAAACGACATTTTTTAAAATTAGCTTCAACCGCTCTAACTGCCCTAATAGTGCCCTTAGAGCAACAAACTGTATGACCGACCCACAATATTTTTTTACGCTAAACATTTTCTCTGAACACACCTACCCTCAATTTCTAATTGTTAAGGCTTTCCCCATACAATTTTTTTTTTATTTTTTGTAAATTTGTTTTATTTAATCAGCTTCTACCGGTCCAATGCTGCGTGCGAGAGGGGTCGTTAGTGAGACCGACCCCCATTTATTTTTACCCTACAAAATTTTTTTTAAACATACCTACGCCCTATCTCCCTAAGTAGGCTTCCATTCAAAATTACATTTTTATATAATTTGCTCCAACCCAGTTGGCAAAATAAAATCACACCTGACATACTCTCCCTTTATGAAATCGCTGACATCTTCATACAATTTTTCAAAATTTCCCCAATGACATGTCAGCAGTGTCCACCAGTATCGGTGGCCACCAACAATTCGTTTAAACAACCGCTGACCAATTGCTGACATGTCATTGATAACATTTTGAAAAATTGTATTAAGATGTCAGCAGTTTTATAAAGGGAGAGTCAGCAGTATGTCAGTTGTGTTTTCTTTGCCGACTGGGAGCTGTTGTATGGGAGCCTACTTAGGGAGTGGAGATAGAGCGTAGGTATGTTTTAAAAAAATGTTGTAGCGTAAAAATAAATGGGGGTCGGTCTCACTAATGACCCCTCTCGGACGCACCATTGGACCGGTAGAAACTGATTAAATAAAACAAATTTACAAAAAATAAAAAAAATTGTATGGGAACCGCCTTAACAGTTAAAGATAGGGTGTGTTCAGAGAAAATGTTTGGACTAAAAAAATATTGTGGGTCGGTACTACATTTTGTTGCTCTAAGGGCACTATTAGGGATGTTAGAGCGGTTGGGGCAAATTTTAAAATATGTCGTTTTGTGTGAGAGCTCCCATAGAAATTGGAGATAGGGTATTAGTTTGTTCCAAAGAAATGTTAAGACGTAAAAATTAATGGGGGTCGGTCTTATAAATGAACCCATTGCACCACTAGAGCAGTAAAAATGATTTTAGGATTGGAAAATTGCAATAAATTTTTTTAAAAAAAATTTAAAAAAATAATAATAATCATTATCCCACGATTCTCCTGGGCAAAAAATTTGTAGAATCGATAGAAGTTTTACAAAAAAAAAAAATTTAAAAAAAATCGAAGAATACAAACATTTTCAAAAATGAGATTTAAATTTTAAAACTAAAAAATCGCATACTAGAGCGCTTTTAAGAATTTTTTGGGATTTTGTTTTAAAAAGTACGTAAAAAAACAAAAATTTTGAAAAAAAAAATTGGAAATTTAGACCATTATTGAAGAAGTTATGAGTAAAAGAAGTTTGAGTAATGGAACAAACTGAAAATTTTAAAAATGCGATATCTTTTGAACGTGTCATCAAAAAAATCTTAAAATTTACCACAAAGGAGTTTTCAAAGGGTACTAAAAACTGTAAAAAAAATTGGGAAAATCTAAAAAAAAAAATTCAAAGTGTCCGATTTGACATGGAATGCCCCATATATTCATGATCCTCGATCGATTTTAAGACCACCTAGCGATGTCCATCCGTCATTCCGTCTGTTGAAAACAAGGTAACTTTTGAAAGTCTTTACGGAGGCTCCTGAAGTTTGGCATATATGTTGGTCATATATCTGGTCAGGTTGGTATTGCAATCCAGCAAAATTGGTCCAGTGCACAGAGGGCCTGACAGATCGATTTCCGGCCAAAAGTCCTTAATTGTAAATTCTCAAAAAAAATTTTACCAGTTTGTTGGGCATATATAGAAGCAGGTTTTCTGAACTTATCTTTATGATCCAATTACACCCTTTCCTTTGACAGGTCTTCAAAGCAAAAAAAGTTGGTAAAAATTTTTAAAAGTTGAGATGCTTTTTTAATTTTTTTTTCAAACTTCTATTGCTAATGTTTAACTTTTTGTTTGCGTGGTTAAACCTTATATATAAGCCTTTGTAACGAAAATAACATGGACAAATATAACTTATTTGCCTGGCAGCAATTCGCGTTTTTTGTGAAAAAAGTTATAATTTTTTAGATATTTACCTTGTGCCGAAAAATCCTCAGCGATACTCAGTTCGATACAATCGGTCTATATTTTTTTTGATAAAGAATGTATCCATATCTTTCGAAAAAAATTGCCCAAACTTGCTCGAAATGATAAATGGCGAAATTACAGCTATATATGCAGTGGTCCGAGATTTGTTTTTAAAAAATTAATTTAACCCAAAATAATGTTTTACGTTAAAATAAACTATCTACATTTCTAGTTTTTTTTTTGTAGAATTAAGGAAAATATCAGTTACACCATTTCCAATTAAATTCAAAGATTTTTTATTGAATTTCCAAAATAAAGAAAAAAAGTGAGTAATTTGTCGTCACCATTTCCAGAAGCTTTTCTAAAACTAAGTAAGTTATTTACACCATTTCCATATTTATATCAAAAAAATATATATATATATATAAAAATTGTGTGATTAGATTTAACTGCAGACACTCTTAATACTCTTAAAACTAATTTTTAGTTAGATCAGACAGAGTTAAAAAATCTAGCCGCCATATTGTTTCCGCCATATTGAATTTTATCACTTCGATTTTAAGATAACAGACCCGGAAATTTACTACGTCACACTTTCAGCTAACTTCATCAAAGAAAAGGAATATAACTGTTTTTTAACTACTTGTAACAAACTTTACTAAGCATATTTAGTCCGCCATTTTGTTTTTCAAAATTCACGCCAGTAATTCTGATTCAGTAACTCCATGAACCCCATTAAAACCAAATTTGAGTTAAATCGGACAAATATTAAAAAAATTTGTCCGCCATATTGGATGTGCCATTTTGATTTTTTTATTTTTAGTTAAATTTTGAAATCAGCGACCCCGAGATACTCTAGAAGCACATTTTTAGCCGGATCCAACAACGATAAAGACTTTTGGCCGGAGTTGGATCATTCTTTAAACTTTAAGAAGCATATTTAGTCCGCCATTTTGTTTTTCAAAATTCGGAGTAACAATTCTTATTCAGTAACTCCAAGACCCACATTAAACAAAATTTGAGTTCAATCGGACAATTTTCAAAAAAAAATTGTCCGCCATATTGGATCCGCCATTTTGATTTTTTTGTTTTTAGCTAAATTTTGAAATCAGCGACCTCGAATTCCTCTAAAAGCACATTTTCAGACGGATCCAACAAAGATAAAGATTTTTGGCCGGAATTGGATCATGCTGGCCCTGTGTGCAGTGGTTCAAAAGTTATGAGCAAAAGACTGAATTTCGGCAAGGGTTTTTCATGAATTTACGAGATATGAAACACGCTAACTTTTGAAAGGCAATTCTGAGGATGCTGAAGCTTGGCACATATATTTACCGTTCCCCTGGCCTGGTTCGTATTGAATGTCAGCCAAAGCGGTCCAGTGGTTCAAAAGTTATTAGCAAAACCGTAAATTTCAGTGTTGAAACCCCGTTAAACATGTTTTAAAATCAGTGGTAAGTCACAAAACTATTTAACAACGTATTTTTGTAACTCAAAAATATTTTTACACTAAAAAAAAAAAATACACACGAAAAAAAATTTACACCCAAAAAAAAAATCTACTAAATTATTTTTTTTTCTTCAAAAATTACTTAAAAAACATTTATTTTTTACACAAAATAAAATATTTCTAATCAAAAATTTAATTTTTTCGCGTTTTTTTTTCATTATTATTACAAGACGCGGAACCAAAGTAAAAATTCTCAAACTCTGAAACATTTTTTGTATAGAAAATGCCATAAATTCTAAAAAAAAAATTTCCTGTACAACAATTTTCGGAATCTAGGACATTTTTCCTATAAAGTAGTTTTTATATTCTGAGACATATTTTCTGTAGAAAAATTTCCAAATCCAAAAAAAAAAATTATTCTTTTGCAATAATTTTTCATACCATAGTTAAAACACCTCAATTCAACCGAAAAAAGTAGCATTTTTGACCTTACCCCTTTCGAATTTTATGAAACTTGGAATATAGTTGGGCCCTTACAAAAAAATCATAGTGCCAAAATTTTGGACTTCTGGTAGTTTTTCTTCCCGAGATATGGGGTATTGAAAATTGGCAAAATCGTAAATATTTGACAAAAGTGTTTTGAGATAAATAAATATAACTCAAAAAGTAATACAAATACAGGTCTCAGTCAGGTTGCAAATAATAGGTAATAAGACAGCCTTTAAAATGGCATTCCCCAAGATTTTTTTTGAAAAAGGTCAAAGGTCATTGATTTTAACCTTCATTTTTGGAGAGCTATATCTCAAAAAACGATATTTTTAAAATTTTGGAAAAAATATATGTTGTTAAGAATCACCTACACTACTTAAGTTTAAATTTTCAGGATGGAGACTTCATTGGAACTTTTTATATTAATAGAAACATTGTGACAGGAAAGAAAAAGCGGTGTAATTTCCCTTAGAAAAAAAAAAAATTTTTTTGTCTTTGAAATTCTGGTACCAAAATTCATTTGTTGAATGTTTTTGACGTGCTGAGTCCAAATATGGCATTTGAACTGGTCTATCGTTATTACTTTTCAAGATATATGCACCTAAATGTTCAAAGAAACAGAGCAATAGCATTTGAGCAATTTTTACACATTTATGTGCTGATATCTTGAAAAGTAATAGCGATAGACCAGTTCAAAGGTCATATTTGGACTCAGCACGTCAAAAACATTCAGAAAAACGAATTTTGGTACCAGAATTTCAAAGACAAAAAAAATATTTTTTTTTTCTAAGGGAAATTACACCGCTTTTTCTTTCCTGTCACAATGTTTCTATTAATATAAAAAGTTCCAATGAAGTCTCCATCCTGAAAATTTAAACTTAAGTAGTGTAGGTGATTCTTAACAACATATATTTTTTTCAAAATTTTAAAAATATCGTTTTTTGAGATATAGCTCTCCAAAAATGAAGGTTAAAATCAATGACCTTTGACCTTTTTCAAAAAAAATCTTGGGGAATGCCATTTTAAAGGCTGTCTCATTACCTATTATTTGCAACCTGACTGAGACCTGTAGTGTTTTTACTTTTCGAGTTATCTTTATTTATCTCGGAACACTTTTGTCAAATATATACGATTTTGGTAATTTTCAAGACCTCATATCTCGAATACTGGAATCACCAGGAGCCTTAAAACTTGGCAAAATCTCTTTTTTGTTAAAGTAAACCCCAGTACATAATTTCATTAAATTTGGAGGGGGTGCGGTCAACTCCTCGGTTGAATTGAGGTGTTTTAGCTCACCAGTTTCTTTGCTTTCCTTTCTTTACCTTCTTGCTTCGTCGAATTTGGTTTGGGAGTGGGAAGTGTCTTTTCCATTTTTTTTAGTACAATAGGTATTATTTCTGATTTGTTTTAATGCGTTAAAATATACTTTTCTTTTGTATTATAATGTACTTAATACATGATTGTATATTTGTACTCCTTATTATAAGGGTGTGCTATAATTAAAGCCAGTACTGTGTAAATATTTCGTTTAAGTATGTACAACATCAGGTGCTAAACTGTTTATTTAAGTAAGATAAAAATATATATTTAGAATTGAAATTTTATATATGTATTTGTGTACACTTATATATAAAATACTCTTACAGTAACTGTTGTTTATATAAATGTTTTAACATTTGTTTTGTTTTTCTTTGTCTTATTCTTAACATGTTTAAGTATTGGTTGGTTTCTGGTATTGTGTTTATGTGAGTGTTTCAGTGTGTGTGTGGTGGTATTTGTTAAACTTTTAATATTTTATGCTTTTTAAATGACAACAACATTAATTTTATGTTTAAAACAAAAGGATCTGTTTTTTTTTTGGTTTTTGTACACATTATATGTGTATGTGTATTAAATAAGAGTGTATGTGTCAAAGTAAGTTTAAGTATTAGGGTGGCAGAAAAATGTGAATGGGAAAAGACTATTGGAACTGATTGCTTCAGAAGTCATAAATATGAATATTTATTAACCGGGCTGATTTTGGATCCTAATGAAAACGCAAATCACAGTGATTGAAATCATTTGCAAAATAGTTACAGCCAACCATATAACATATTTTGATCCTAGTCCACGTTTGTGATAGCACAGACTGCATATTCTTCTGAAGTTATTTGAAATTAAAAGGAAATCTGTTTGAAATAAACTCCACCCTAATTATATTCACTACATCTGCATTTTCTAAAGGTTTTTATTCCTGAAAATTTAAACTCATTTATATTTTATAAACACTTAAGCCTGCAAAAGAAACAGATTTTTAGTTTATGGTAAAACAGTTTGTTTTTGTGTTACATTTAAGAACATTTACAAAAAACACAGACAAAAAAAAATAGTAATAATTTAAAAATAATTGTTTATGTCAGTAAAAGGATAAAATGAAAATTAATTTAAAGTATATGACTAAAGAAATTTTGAGGAGGTTATTTACACAATTTTTATCAGAACAGCAAAAAATTTATTATTAAATCTTTTAATTCAAAGAAATTGATTTTGATTAGCAATCCAGAATTTGGTCTATAAGAAAACTATTTTAAAAGTTTTTCCTGTGAAGTTTTTTGTTTAGTTTATAAAAAAATAATTGTTGAGACGTATGAGTGATATTTCCATAAATGTGCTTTACAACAATCATACGCCTACGAGAACATTGCAATGCTAATTAAAATTTATGTTTATACTTACAAGGAGAGACTCCCTGGTGTCACCCTCCGATATTCATGAAATTTGGATATATTGTTCAGAACGAAAATTAGTTCTACACGTATTTTTTTAGCGGCCAAACTCATTTTAAGGGGTGGGGCCGATTTGCATGGGGGGAAGTTGAGTTTTTTCAGTTGTTTACTATTTACGCCTATTTACCCAAAATTAATATAGGCAAATTTGTTATCAGATTAAAGGTATTTAAAATATCTATCTTGTCATGCCAACAACGTGTCAAAAAAGTTAAAATTTTTTGACTTATTAACAAAAATGTCCAAACATTTTTTAATTTTACTCAATATGACGAAAAGTTGTGCATGTTTAGAAACGTTCTTTGCTCACGAAGATAGGTTTTCCAAAGACCTTTCATTTGGTATATAACATGACTTGGTTTCCTTGTTTAATATAGGAGATAAACGCAAAAAACTAAAAAATTACCGTTTCTTCCCCCCTCACTTTCACCATCTAAATATGAATTTGGGCCGCTTCAAAAAAAATACGTGTCCCTTTTTTTTCCTGCTCTACAAAATAAAACCAATTCCATAAAGGTCGGCGGGTGACACCAGGGAGACCTTCCATGTTAGTTGGGCAGTAAAGTGGGTTTTTTTATGACAAAAAAGTTTCTCTTTCGATTTTGAATGTCAGGGAAAAATTTTATTCTACCAGGCCTAAAACTTATTTGGTACAAATTTGAGGCCAATAATATTAAATAAACCCGTGGCGCCCAATGATCAAAGTTCCGGATTTTTGAAAATTTAAAAATAAAAAATGTGCCCTGCGATTCATAATTTTTTAAATATTTACGCGCTGAAAACGACCATTTAAACAAATTTTAAAATCGGTAGAATGATTATCGAAATATTGCTATTTAAAATTTGCAACAAATGCAAGTTTTTTTCTGCATTGAAGAATTAAAAAAAAAAAAACAAAAACCATTTATTTCCCTTGACCCTTGTTGCATGCAAATTGAAAAATACTTTCTTTAAACTTAGTTTGAGCCAAATCCAATTATTTTTACCCATCGTTCAAATTTTTGAATTTTAAAAATTTCCACCAAAATTTAAAAAAATTTAAAAAATAATAAAAAATTTCTTTAAAAAGAAATTTTGGCAAGCTCAATATGCATTTAAAAAAAAATCTGGAATCTGTCAATTGGTTTTCGAGATATCGCCATTTGAAAAATATTAAGGAATTTCCAAAAATGATGGTTTTTTCCTTAGTTCTAGGTTTTTTTTTTAATTTTTTTGGTCGAACGGTTTTCAAGATATCGCTGTTTGAAATTTTCGAGATATCGCTATTTGAAATTTGTAAAAAGTTGTTTCTTCGTTTAAGAAAAAAAAAAATTTTCTTTCCCTTGACCCTTTTAAATATTGTGATAAACTTTCATTAAAACTTAATTTGAGTCAAATCTGAGAATTTTTCTATACGAAAAATGTCTCAGAATCTGAGATTTTTGCTGTCTGAAAAATGTCTCAAAATCTGAGAATGTTTCTATACGAAAATGTTTCAGAATCCGAAAATTTTTCTATACGACAAATGTCTGAGAATCTGATCATTTTTGTATACGAAAAATGCCTCAGAATCTGTAAATTTTTCTATACGAGAATTCTGATCATTTTTCTGTTCGAAAAATGTCTAAGAATATGAAAATTTTTCTATGCGAAAAATGTCTTAGAATCTGAGAACTTTTTTGTACAAAAATTGTTTTAGAATCTGATAACACAGTGCAGCAGCACATTTAGTTTTTTTGAACTTAAAATAGTGTTTGGATGTCTTCAATAGAATTTTATGGGGAACATTTTCCTAGAGTACGCTAAACCTCTATCTCCCTTTTTAATGGGTCATTTACGTCATTTTTTTAAGAAATGGCTCAGAAACCTACTAAGACGTGCGTTTAAAGGGTTAAAATGTACTACGATTATTTTCAGCATCAAATTTCACTGGCTGTTAGTGAAGGCAGAAAGTTCTACCGGTATACGAAAAATGCATAAAAAAGGTTAATTGTAAATTATCATTAACTTTTTATATTTTTTTCTATATTTGTTAGTTACAATTGTATAAAATTTCTGGCAAAAATATAAAAAAATGAATGACACTTTACAATTTATCTTTTTTCTGCATTTTCCTTATATCAGTCGAACTTTCTGCCTTCAGTAACCCCTAGTGAAATTTGATGCAGAGTATATTCGTAGAACATTTTAACCCTTTAAACGTAAGTTTTCCTAGACTTTTGAGCCATTTCTTAAGAAAATTAACTAAATGACCAATAAATACGGCAGATAAAGGGTTAATATATTCTAGAAAAAAATTGTCTATCAAATTCTATTGAAGACATCCAAACACTATTTTAAGCTCAAAAGAACAGTTACATTATTTTTTTCGACTTTTTTTAAACGCCTTTAAAAAAATTGACAAATTTAGTGGGCTATAAAAAAAATTTGAGACGTTACAGAGCAAAACCCATTGGGGGTTTAACTACTACACACAAGTACTTTCAAACTGTCTTGGTTTGGTTGAGGCCCTAAGAAGTGACCCTTCAATTCTTTCACAGTGTAATATTTCTGTATGTATCTACTTACTTATGAGATTTTTTTTTTTTATTATAAAATCTTTTTTTCATAAAAAAAAAACAAAAAATTCATTAAAATTTTTATTTATCGTCAAGATTTTTTTCTTATAAATTTTTTTTTTTACACATTTTTTTTATAAATATTTTTTTCATAAATTTTTTTTATGAATTTTTTTTTAATTTAAAATTTTATAACAATTTTGTAATTTTCTTGTTTCAACAGAGCGTATGAGTAATATTTATGCAATTAATAATACTCATTCGCTACGTTAAAACAAAAAAATACAAGCAAATTACAAAATTGTTATGAAATTTCAAATTTAAATGCAATTTTCTCGAAAAAAAAACGAAAAACGCATCTTTGATTTTTTTTGTGTGGATGGACAAACATCTAAACCTAAAAATTAAATTAAAAAAAAAAAAGTGGCCGGATTTTTGATAAATTTACTTTTTTAAAAAAATGGAAAATTTCTGAACGGGTTCTGAAAATTTTCCAAAAGAAAAAAATTTAATCGATAGCCCATACCAAACTATATAAAATAAATTTTTGAGATTTTGGTGCATTCCGTTTTAATGTGATAAATATTTAGTCAATGCAACTCGCCATAAATATGACTATTTTGCCAGTTTCCAACACTACAATTCCATTTCTAGCAATCTGAACCTTATCTCATACTTTCTTTCCTCTTTTTTGTCTCTTATATTATTTCGCAAGGGTTAGCAACATGATCTGGAATCGCAGACAAAAATGAAGGAGTTTGCATTTTCTGTTTCGGAGGCGCACCTAATGGCGACATATTTTGTCGATAATTTTATTAGTGTTTTTTCTGTAAGTACAGATCGAGCTCGGGCTCTAATTACATTCGTTCAAGTTGAAAAAATGCAGAAGAAAAACTTATTTTCTAAAAATTATATTATAAAGAAATGTCATAGAGTAAAGAATATATCAGAGATTTTGATAGGCCCCAAAACAATATGTCACTTTATATAAATTGGTTCTCTTAATGTTTAAGAGAGTTTTTACATGCAATAGCATAGGCAACACTAAGAGAACCAACTTTTTGAGAGAGGAAATTAAATGGTAGCCAACCAACCTGATACCCACTGAGAAATGTCTTCTGAAATTCCCATACCGGTTTCAAACACTCCAGTTAGTGTAATAGTGTTTTAAATATTTATAGTATTTATAAAATTACAGTGTGCTCGAATTTGACACTTTTTTTTTTGACAAGCTGGGCACACTACTGGTAAAATTAATTCGAGTACGCTGAATTCATTTCGCGATATCAGCGATTTAAAATGTTGATGCTCAAGTACAATAAAAACGATATTTTTAAACTTTTGCGATAATTTTTAAATTTAAAACCATTCAAGTCTGTTAAACTAACATTACAAATTTGTTCGCGAAAAATCTTTTTTTTTTGGGTAAAAATATTGGTGTAATACAAATATTTTTAGTTTGATTTGAATTTACGACAGCCGTCTGGTAAAGCTAGTTCGTGTATACTAAATCCCATTGTAATATCAGTATTTTTTTAAAGTTAGCGTGTGTATTAGCGATATTCGCGATTATTTTTGTTACTTTTAAGTAAAAAAATATTTTTTTTATATTATTTAGACAACTGCTGAATGTTTATTTTCTAAACTCTCTTGAATATTAAAAAAAAAAATTATTCGCGGAAATTTTTTTTTCGCGAATTTTTTTTCGCGAAATTTTTTTTTACAAATTTTTTTTATTTTGCTATTAATTTATGAAAATGAGTAGAATACAATACATAACAGACACAAAATTTTTCGAAAAAAATTTATTTCGCGGAAATTTTTTTTTTCGCGGAAATTTTTTTTTTCGCGGAATTTTTTTTTTTGCGGAATTTTTTTTTTCGCGAAAAAATACAATGCATTTTCTAAATTTAGATTTAAAAACTATGCCAAAAGCATAAATATTTAATATTGTAGTACCTAGGCTTTACAATTTTAAATCGCGAATATCGCGAATACGAGCGCTAACTTTGAAAAACGGCTAGCGCCATTGAATTTAGCGTACCCGAATTAGCTTTACCAGCAGGGTGTGCCCAGCTTGTTAATTTTAGCGACTAGCACAGTGTAATTATTAATATTTTTATACCCTCCAACTACAGTATGGGGGTATACTCACTTTGTTATTCCGTGTGTAATGCATCAAAATATCGGTATAGGACCCATAAAATATATATATTTATGATCAGTGATAGACTCTAAGACATTCTAGCGATGTCCGTCCGTCTGTCCGTCCATCTGTCCGTCTGTCCGTTTATGCAGTCCAAAATAAAAGAGCTAGACTCCCAACATTTGTCACAAATATGTCTTATGTTAATAGGCAGGTTAAGTTCGTAAATGAGCATAATCGGACCAAGGGGCAAAAAGTTCCCCCTTGAAGAACTAAACCAACCTCTGAAAAACAGCATTTTTTTAATTGATTTTTTGTGTTTTTCTTTAACAATTGCCACATTTTTATGCTAAAAGAAGTTCAAAGTCCTGCACTTGAACCCATAGAATTAGAAAATGTCGTTTTTTCGGTCCATTGATAAAACCGTTTCATCAATTTGATGGAGCATTTTTTCTTGATTGGGTTGATTTTGGCTCAAAACATAAAATTAAAAAAAAAAAAAAAATTGCCCAAAAAAAATTCTGTCTACGTGCCTGATGGCAGTTGTACAAAAATGTTTCACATGTATAAAGACAATTTTGTTAATTAATTATTTGTATTCACTTTTTTTAACGTTAAAATGTTTGCAAAACCTTTATTAACTTTCTAACGACCTCATGTTGTTTGTGCTCACAGAGGTGTATATTCTAAATTTGAAATAATTAAAAAAATGTTTAATTAAGTACATGCGTTAACTTTGACAACAAGAATTTTGTTCACGCTTTTCAAATTTTTTTTTTCATTTTGTATATTTTTTTTGTATTTTAAACGTCACTGATGTGTCAGAACAAAGTAGTAGCAGTTGTTTTGTTACGTATAATATAGAATATGAATTTTTTTAAACGAATACATTGTATGAAAATGGGAGTCAAGGGATACTCAATACTCAACTTGATAATTTGGCATATTTTACAATATTAACAAATGGAAAGTGTTAAAAACAAAAAACAAATTTTTTTTGTTAAATTTGTAATCCCCTTCCTGGTTTTATATCTTCAGACTGAAACGTTGTTAAATTTGATTTAAACCCTAGGAGAGGCTTAAGTGATTCCATACTCCCCAAAGTATGATTTTTTTTGGGGTTTTTTGTATTTGTTAAGTATATATTACTTATGTGTATACTGCTGCATATGTATATCTTTAAGGCTGACTGGGTTAAGTGTTAGTGATGTTAAGTGCTTCCTTTTATTTTATATTATTTTTTTTCGTTGTTCATACATATAAAAATTCGCATACATACACAAAGGTTTGTGTATATGCGTAATTTTGTAGATTTTTATATATATAAAAAGATTTCATATATGAACACCTGCACCTCAATTTACACCGTGCTTATAAAATATTTAACAGTTCTACTGAAATTTTAAAATCTTTAATTTGTACTCCCATATTGTGCCTAAAATATTTTTGTTTGTTTTCTATTCAAATAGATTTTTCAGCAAAACTCTATCTTGCTAATCGCGGCTTTGCTGTAAAAAATATATGTTTTCTCGTTTATAACGTCAACACAACATTTGCTTTTTTTACCAAATAATTTTTTAGCACAACTACTTGTTAAAATTATGTATTTTTCTTATTTTTTTGTTAAATGTTTGTATATGGGGCATTCCAAGCCAAATCACTCACTTTTAGACCCGACCCCTTTCGATTTATTTTATTTTTTGATATGTTTTAGTACTTATTAAATGCAACTAGGACACCAATTTTCAGCCTTTTATTTCAAGATGGTGTTGAGTAATCAATTTTTCAAAATGGCGATTTTCTCAAAAAAAATAAGAAATTGATATTTTTAATTAATTTTGACCATTAAAAAATATAAATATTTTAATAAAAGTTGGACAACGTTTTGTTGGTATTTAAATGTAGTTTTAGAAAAAAAAATATGAAAAAATTATTCGAAGTAATTATCACTTATTTTTTGACGTTTAAAAATTAAAATCGACTTTTTGAAAAAGTCCGGAACCTTCGATTTTTTTTTGTAAAAAACTATAAAAATTCTACTCTAAATTACGCAACTTTTAAGCTATAATTTGTGATGTGATCACAATTCTTTCAATTTTTTTTAAATTTTTAAAATTGCACCTTTAATTTTTTGGCTCTGATTTATTTTATATGGTGCTCCAAACAAAAAAAAAATTGGTACATATTGACCCTAACTTACCCAAGATATATGCACTTCGAGGTAAAAATACGTCTCACAAAAATTTAGGACGATCGGAGATGGGTAAGGCGTTTAGCATGGTCCTTGCAGTTTAAAAAACGGATTACAAGGAAAAATATTTATTTTTTTCTGTTTTCGCAATTTTTTTGGTATTTTAAGTTAAGTTTTAATTCAAGTGATAACAGAATTATGATGTGGCGTAAAATGCCTTTCTAATAAGGTACTAAAAACTAAAATCGGTTGAAAATCAGCCAAGTTATTACAACTTCCCCAGGCATCTAGCGTGTGTATTACCACTTGATTAAAAAATACGAGTCCCTTTTTTTAAATTTATTGAAATTTTCTACTGTAATAACATTTTTTCATTATTCATGTTTCAGTGTAACATTTTTTTTGGTTTTTCCAAATTTTAAAACAAAAAATTTTTTTTTTTTTGAAAATAGAGATTTCAAAAGGGTGTCGAAAATGCAGGCATTTTTAGCATTAATTTAAAAAATGTTAGCAAAACACAATATGAAAAATACTTGTTATCTAAATACATTTGAACTTGAAGAATTAAAAAATGTTATTACAGTAGAAAATTTCAATGAATTTCCAAAATCGTATTAAATTGCTTAATCAAGTGTTCTGCCATACGTTAGATGCCTGGGGAATTTGTAATAACTTGGCTGATTTTCAACTGATTTCAGTCTTTGGTACCTTATAAGAGAGACATTTTACTCCGTATTATAATTCTGTAACCACTTGAATTAAAACTTAACTTTAAATACCAAAAAAAATTGAGAAAACAGAAAAAAAATCATATTTTTCCTTGTAATCCGTTTTCTAAATTTCAAGGCCCATGCGGAACACCTTATTCATGTCCGATCGTTCTTAATTTTTGTGAGGCGTATCTTTGCCTCGAAATGAATATATCTAGGGTAAGTTAGGGTCAGTATCTACCAATTTAGTTTTTTTTTGGAGCACCATATAAAATAAATCAGAGTCAAAAAATAAAAGGTGCAATTTTCAAAATTTGAAAAAAAAAAATTGAACAAATTGCGATCACATCTCAAATTATGGCTTAAAAGTTGTGTAATTAAGAGTAGAACTTTTAGACGTTTGTAAAAAAAAATCTAAGCTTTCGGACTTTTTCAAAAAGTCGATTTTAATTTTTAAACGTTAAAAAATAAGTGATAATTACTTCGAATAATTTTTTTTAATATTTTTTTCTAAAACTACATTTAAATACAAACAAAACGTTGTCCAACTTTTTTTAAGATATCTATATTTTTAACTGGTCAAAATTAATTGAAAATTAAAATTTTTCCATTTTTTTGAAAAAATCGCCATTTTGAAATCAACACCATCTTGGAATAAAATGCTGAAAATTGGTGTCCAAGTTACATTTAATAAGAACTAAAACATATCCAAAAATAATATAAATCGAAAGGGGTCGGGTCTAAAAGTGAGTGATTTGGCCTGGAATGCCCCATATGTACTCTCTACCATATGATGGAATATGCCACAGCAGTGTTTAACTGTTATTTTATTTTAAACAAATTCGTAATAAAATAATTAAAATATTCATAAATATTTAAAAAAAAAAAATATTTAAACTTTTTTTTAAACTAAATTTTACGTAAAATGGTGGACGGGGACAACTGATGAAATTGTGGAAACTAAGGTATGGTTACTAAATAATATAGTTATATGATAGAGTGTGCCAATCTTGGAAAGGATAAAAATGTCAGATTTAACGATAAACTGGTGAGAAAGTTTAATTCGTATATGAGGCATTACACACCAAATGTCCCGCTACAGAAAAACATGTGTCCCGTAAATTTCTGAATAGGTTGTTTGAATAGCTCTATATGCAACATATAAAATTGCGTTTTTAGTTTTTTAATTTTTCAAAAACTGGGCTTAGGAGGCGTGGTCAAATATTGGAAAAATGGTCAAATTTGTGGCAAGTTGCCTTGATTAAATATTTATCACGTTAAAACGGAATGCACCACCATCTTAACAATTTACATTCTTATATAGTTTTGTATGGACTACCGATTACATTTTTTTTTTTTTTTTGGAAAATTTTCAGAACCCGTTTTGAAATTTCCCATTTTTTAAAAAAGTCAATTTATCAAAAATCCGGCCACTTTTTTTTTATACCCTCCACTCTAGTGATAGCGGGTTTATATAAGTTTGTCATTCCGTTTGTAACATATCGAAATATTGGTCTAGGACCCCATAAAGTATATATAGTTATAATCCTCGATCGATTTAAAGGTGATCTAGCGATGTCCGTCCGTCTGTCTGTCTGTCTGTCTGTCTGTCCGTCCGTAGAAAACACGCCAACTTTTGAAAGACTTTACAGAGGCTACTGAAGTTCGGCATATATGTTGGTCTTTTACCTGGTTAGGTTGGTGTTGCAACCCAGCCAAATCGGTTCAGTGGTTCAAAAGTTATGGGTAAAAGAGTAAATTTCGGCAAGGGTGTTTCGCGAATTTACGAGATAAAAACCACGATAACTTTCAAAAGACAATAATGCGAATGCTGAAGCTTAACATGTTTCTTTTCCGTTCCTTAAGTCTGTTTGGCATTAAATTTCAGCTCAATCGGTCAAGTGGTTCAAAAGTTATAAGCAAAACCCCGAATTTCAGATTTGTTTTATCTTTCATGCCACATGTTAAACAAGTTTTTAAAGCATTGGTGGTAACTTAACAATGTTTTTCAAACTTGTTTAGTTTTAAAGCAATGCTTTTTAAACTTGTTTAGTTTTAAAAGCATTGGTAAATTAAAAATTACACTCGAAAAAAATTTTACACTCAAAAAAAATTTTACACTCAAAAAAAAATTTTAGTTTTTTTTTACAAAAATTACAATATTTTGTGTACATACGTACGTGCTTTCACTCAGAACTATTTTAACAGTAAAAAAAAAAACATTACACTCGAAAAAAATTTTACACTCAAAAAATAAAATTAGTATTTTTTTTTTTTTTAATGACAAAAAAAGAGTTTTTTACCCAAAATAAAATATTTCTAATCAAAATTGTTAATTTTTTCACGTTTAAAAAATGCATTGTGGAGGGTATTCATAGATTCGACAAAGTCGAATTTTACTTTTCTACTTGTTTTTTCTTAATTTTTTTTTTTTTTAAGTTAAGATGTTTGTCCATCCACACAAAAAAATTCAGACACGGTTTTTTCGGTTATTTTTTTCGAGAAAATCGCATTTGAATTTTAAATTTCGTAACAATTTAGTAATTTGCTTATATTTTCTTGCTCCAACAGAGCGTATGAGTAATATTTATGCAATTAATAATACTTATTCGCAACGTTAAAACAAGAAAATACAAGCAAATTACAAAATTGTTATAAAATTTAAAATTCAAATGCGTTTTTCTCGAAAAAAAAAACGAAAAACGCATGTCTGATTTTTTTTTTGAGGATGAACAAACATCTAAACTTAAAAAATTAAAAAAAAGTGGCCGGATTTTTGATAAATTTACTTTTTTAAAAATGGAAAATTTAAGAACGGGTTCTGAAAATTTGCCAAAAAAAATTTTAATCGATAGCCCATACAAAACTATATAAGAATGTATATTTTTGAGATTGTGGCGCATTCCGTTTTAATGTGATAAATATTTAATCAAGGCAACTCGCCACAAATTTGACCATTTTTCCAATATTTGACCACGCCTCCGTAGCCCAGTTTTTGAAAAATTGAAAAACCAAAAACGCAAGTTCAATATAGGGCTATCCATACAACCTATTCAAAAGTTTACGGTATACATGTTTTTTTTTCGCTGGACATTTGGTGTGGAATGCCTCATATATACAAAAATATTTTGTATTTTCACGAAATATTTCGTACACTCAAAAAAATAAACTGGTAAAACGCCTGGTAAAATGCCTTGTAATCCCGTTCTACCAATATTTAACAATTTTCCTTGTTTTTTCACAAAAAATCGTGTACTTTGCTCAAACGAGAACTACAGTTTTATTGGTAATTTTACAAGTTTATTTTTGTAATTGTATTCTACAATTTTGAAAGGTTATTTTACAAAAAAAAACTGTAATTTTACAACAAAGTTTTTATTACGAGGATTCTAGTTGAATTACAAAAAAACTGTTTTTTTTTGTAATTTTTTTTTTTTTTATTGAAAAATATTTTTAAAAAAGTTGAAAAAATTTTGAAAAATTGATTACGAGGATTCTAATTAATTTACAAAAAACAGTTATTTTACAAAAATGATTTTATTACGAGGATTTATGTTGTTTAACAATAAAAAAATTGTAAATTTACCATTTTGGTTACCATTTTTTTAAATATATTTACCATTTTTTCTTGTAAGTTTAACATTTTATTTTTTTTTATTTTTCCGGTTTTATAACAATATTTTTACCAATAAAATTGGTTATTTTACCAATTTATGGCGCATTCAAAATTACGAGGAAATCCTCGTAATTTTACGAGAATTTTACCTACGTCATATTTTACGAGAATAGCCTCGTAAAATCACGAGATTTTTTGGTAACTTTCCAAGGTTTTTTTTTTGAGTGTAGTTATACTCATAGGGTAAGGAAAGTAAGAGAGTTTGAAAGGACCCAAAATCAGTCTGCAAGTATATGAAAATTGGTACACTTAATGTATTGCAGAAATTTAAAAATTTTGTAAAAAGATCAAAAGAGGATTAGAAAATGAGTAAATTTTACCACTATTATTGAGAGGATTACATATCTATATTAAGAGGATTGCCACTATTTCCGTTATTAAAATTCTCTGTTAACTAACTTCCCTACTTTTTCCCCTGATTTTGGAGCATTTTGCCTACTCTTCTTCTTTTTCCCCTGATTTTGCAGCATTTTTTTAAAAAATTTGCAGATATTTTCTTTCATGCATTTAGAGAACCATTTTTTCCTTTGTAAAATAAGAGTGCATTTTTTTCGGCCCCTTATAATCTGACACCCACTGGTTATACTAAATATTTCGTAACTTTAAGGGCGGATTACTCAATGAAAAGTTAGCTGCTAACTGCCGATTTAACGGAGCCTTATGTCAAAATTTGTATGAAAAATTTAAATTTAACGGAGAGTTATTTTATAACGGATCATTGAGTAATCCAGCCTAAATTTTAGTAAAAACAAGTCACACATACGCTTCATACCCCAAAATTTGATTAAACTGCTGAACAGAGTTTCGGTGCCAAGAAAATATCTCAAAATATAAGACATTTACATTGCAAAATTTTTTCTATAAAAATTTCTCTGAACCTGAGACTTTTTCTATAGGAAAAATGTCTCAGAATTTGAGAAATTTGCAAAATGTCACAGAATGTGACCTTCTTCTATAGGAAAAATATCTCAGAATCTGACACTTCTTCTGTAGGAAAAATTTCTCAGAATCTGAGACTTTTCTATAGGGAAAATGTCTTAGAATCTGACACTTCTTCTTAAGAAAAAATGTCTCTTAATAATCTGAGTTTTTTCTATAGGGAAAATGTATCAAAAATTGAGACTTCTTCTGTAGGAAAGTGTGTCTCAGAATCTGAGACTTTTTCTTTAGGAATATTTTCTTTTTCTATAGGAAAAATGTCTCACTACGTAAAAATGTCTCAAAATCAAAGACTTTTTCTTTATCAAAAATGTCTCAGAATCAGATTCTAAGGCATTTTCTTTAAGCAAAATATCTTAGGATTTAAGAATTTGCAAAAGGAAAAATGTCTTAAAATCGGAGACTTTCCTATATAGGAAAAATGTTTTAGAAATTTATACTTTTTTATAAAAGAAATGTCTCAGAATGTGGGCTTTTTCTATATGAAAAATGTCTCTGCATGTGGGACTTTTTGTTAAAGGACAAATGTCTCATAATCTGTCTCAGTATCAGAGACTTTTTCTATAGGAAAAATGTTTCAGAATCTGATACTTTTTCAATAGGAAAAATGAATCTGAATATGAACCTTTTTCCATATGAAAAGTGTTTCAGAATCTGAGACTTTTCTGTAAGACAAATGTTTCAGAATCAGAGACTTTTTCGCTTAGAAAATTGTTTCAGAATCTGAGACTTTTTCTATAGGAAAAATATGTCCGAGACTTTTTCTATATGTTCAGAATCTGAGACTTTTTCCAAAGGAAATTTTTTTTAATCTCAGTTATTGATTTTGCGAAATTTTCAGAATCTGTCAGGACTGGATGGCATTTTAAACTGAGCGCCACGAAATATTAAAAATTTTGTGAGTTCTTAAAAAGTTTTTGTCACCAAATGTGTCTTATTTTTTTTTGTTTCTTGAGATCTTTCACATCTTTTTGCTTTTATTGTTTTTTTTTTGTATTTTGGTAGATGAAGTGCTTTTTTATAAAGAAGAAATTTACATTTCCAGCATTTCTGTATTTTAACATAACACTTGACATTTAAATTTTCCTTTTTTTTTAATATTTCAGTTTTTGTTCACAATATTGCAGCAAAAGTTTTTAGATTTTAAATTTTAAAAGTTTTTAATAACTTGTTTTCTTCATCTGTCACTTATGTGTTATCCAAGTGGCAATATAATCATATAAATAGAAAATGTAACCCTTTTTACAAGAAGATTACAATTTTTTTTTAAATTTTTTTTTTGTATATTTTTTTTTAATTTAAAGGTTGACAAAGGACACTTTTACTTTTAGTTAATTTTAAGGACTAAGAAAAATTTACTAATTTTAATATTTTTTTGTTGCTTTAATACAATTTGAGTGACTTTGGACATTATTAAAGTGCCTTAAATTCTTCCTAAAATTCTGTACACGATTTCTTTGAAAAGGGCGCTTTCACGCTGCTTTAATAATATTTTTAATAAACTTTTGACATTCATCCATACGAGGAATTAATTGCAAAAAAGTTTGGAATTCTTATAGTGTCTTTGTTAGTGAAAATAAAACTATGGATCCGCTCCATATGAAATATATTAAAATGTTTTAAAGGAAAATGAAAAAAGTTTTACATAAATTCTGCAGTAACTTTACAAAATATTAAAAAGCACATATTGCACTGAAAAAAATAGCTTCGTGAAATTAATGAAAATTGACTTAACCTTAATGAAAAATGACTCACGTTTTCAACCGAAGACAGGTTTCATTTGATTAATAAACCTGGTGTCATTAAAGTTCCTTTCAATGAAAACTTGCATATAAATAATGAAAATATTCGTAGAACTTGTTTGAAACGTTTTATGAAGTTTTTCATAAAATGTATGAAAATATCCATTGATTAAATGTGAAATAGTAGTTGGTAATGAGCGTATGATAATTGCTTTTTACAAGTAACTAGTTGCTAACTTTATTAAGGTTTTGATATGGGAATTACGATAAATTCATGTTGGTTAAAGTTATCAAAATTTCCATAGAAAGCCCCTAATCAAGTTAGGAACAAGTTACCTAAAAACAGCACGTATCATACACCCATAAGTGAAAATTTGCATTAATAACAATTTTGGTAAGTCACATGTAACCATCACTGTAACCGTCACTGAAATTTTATTTAGGGGCATGTCACAGACTCAATTCCGATCGGATTTGAAAAAAGTTGTTACTCGTAAAACGCAAAACAATTTTTTTTTTCGGAATGAAATCACTTTCAAAAATCAAAGTGGAATTGAATTGCTAAAAGTGGTTTCATTCCGAAAAAAAGTATTTGCTTTGCGTTTTACGAGTGAACCACTTATTCCACTTCCGAACGGAATTGAGTCTGTGACATGACACATAATTGCACACTTTTTATGGTTTTCACCAAGTTTTTACACACAACAAAATTTTACTCCAAACTTAAATTGGTCTGAATTGCCATATAAGGTAAACTATAAAAGACAAAAACGCGATGACTTTAAAAACACGTGCTGCCAAAACGTAGCAACAACGTAGCAATGGAACAACACAAATTACTCTACATTTCATCACAAAATTTTAATGACTTAAAAAACTATTTTTCTGTTGCAAATTATATTATATTTTATAAGCAACAGTCAAAAGAAACACTTATACGGAACTTTTCACTTGTAATTTCAATTAGATATAACCAGCATAACACACACACAGGTTTCAATAACAAAGCAAAAAAATATAAAATTATTTTATTTTATTAGAAAAAAGTTAACACACATGTAAAAATTACAATTAGACTAAACACGCGTGGTGTAATAAAACCTCGTATGTTTTTGTTTTGTTTTCTTTCTCTTATTCGCAACGCAGAGTTGTATTTAGTTCTAAAAATCTTATGACATTTTTTAATGAAATTATGAAATCTAATGAAACAAGTTTCATAAAATTTGTTCATAACATGCATGAAATTTCAATCAGCTTATGAATTCCTTCATTTAAGTAATGAAAACAAAATAATGAATCCGTTTCATTAATATCAGGAAGGTTATTTTTTTCAGTGTGCCTACATGTTGTAAAAACTAGGGAGGCATTTTTTTCAGAGCTTCTGCTTGGATTCTATTAAAGGGTACTTTTCACTATCACACATTTCCATTATACAAGCGTAATTTCACCATGTTAGCGAAATATTTTTTTGAAAAATTTTGGCCAGAAATAGTTCACTTATTACATACGACTAGGTTTCAATCAAAAAAGAATCCAAAAATCTTTAGGAAGTTGGTAGATTTTGATATGTATAATGGAAAAGTGTGATAGTGGAAAGTACCCTTAAGTGAATATAAAATTTATCAAAGTTTTACACTCAAAAAAATAAAACTGTAAAGTTTTAAAAATTTAGTTAAATTTAACTTTTTTTTGAACCTACTAAATTTCTAGTTAATTTAACTAAAAATATTTAGTTAACTTTTCGTAGAATGAATGTAGCAAAAAAAACGTAACTTTAACTAAAAATTCAGCTGAAAATTTCGTAATATTTTTTATGTATTAACAAAAACATTAGTTAAATTCAGCTAAACTTTTTGTAAAAAATTGTAAGTTTGTTAAATATTGATTTTATACACTAACACTTCACTTAATTTTTTCTTTTTTTTCACAGAATTAAGTTCAGCTAAAGTTTGCGGATTGAAGACCCCTGGGTTTAAGTTGGTGGTTGCCAAAGGTGAGGGCTCACCAAGAGCCTGCATCTTGGCAAAAAATGGCTTAAATATATTCTTTTTATCAACTTTTAGTGATATGGATGTTACAGCGGCTAGCTTAGAGCTTCATGGGAAGTCTATTTGGCTCGCCTCTGCGTATTTTCCTAATCCGGGGTCAATACCCCCGGAGAAGGTTGTCGGTCTAATTCGGGAGTCTGAATCTAGGGGACACCAGTTAGTAGTGTGTAGTGATGCTAATGCACATCATTCGATATGGGGAAGTACAGACACAAATGATAGAGGCGAATCACTTTTGGAGTTTTTGTTAAGCACTAACCTCTATATTTGTAACAAGGGTGGTGAACCAACTTTCGTTACAAGTACGCGGCAAGAGGTTCTTGACGTAACACTTGTATCAGATACATTGTCTGATAGAATTGATGACTGGAGAGTTTTGGAAGAGCATTCTTTCTCAGATCATCGCTACATTGAGTTTTTACTCAGGGAGCGTGCCCCGGTTGAGACAGTCTCTAGAAATCTGAGGAGAACAAACTGGGTGAAATATAGGGAGACTTTTTCTTTGCTTTTGGATGAAGTACCCTTATCTAAACCACATAGTTTGGCGCAAATTGACTGTCTGGTTGACCATATAACAAATGTTTGTAATAGGTGCCTGGATGCGTCTTGCCCTTCTGCAAAGCCTAGAGGGAAAAAAAAGCCACCTTGGTGGTCAAATGAGTTGCAGACGAGCAGAGATTCCTGCAGAAAGCTCTTTAATAAGGCTAAATTTTCAAGAGCGGACGAGGACTGGTCTGCATACAGGCTGCAACTTAAGAGTTATAAAAAGATGATCAGAAATGCAAAATGTGATTCTTGGAAAAACTTCTGTGGAAACATAGAAGACGTTTCTGAGGCATCCAGGCTGCGCAAGGTTCTGGCTTCTTCTCCTTGCACCCTGGGATACCTAAAAGATCCTAATGGGGTGTGGTCTTCCTCCAGTGGAGAGTCGCTGGATCTCCTTTTAAACACGCATTTTCCGGGCAATTCCATGACGCCGTTTCAAGCTTTGGAACGTTCTGACGCCCAAGCATCTGAAATTGCTTCGGAAATAATAAATATGCCAACATTAATCTGGGCGATAAAAAGCTTCAGGCCCTATAAATCCCCGGGACCTGATGGTATAATCCCGGCTGAGTTGCAGCAAGTGTCGGATTATATAGCCCCGTTGCTGTATAATCTATACACAGCATGCATCAACTGGTCGTACATTCCTTTAAAATGGAGGGATACCAGAGTCGTATTTATCCCGAAGGCTGGGAAAAGTTCCCACACAGCTCCGAAGGATTTCAGACCAATTAGTCTGTCTTCTTTTTTGTTAAAGACAATGGAACGAATGATAGACTCATATTTGCGTAGAGTGATTGACCCGAGGTTGCTTTCGACAAAGCAACATGCATACAGCAAGGGACGATCAACGGAAACAGCTCTTCATGAGCTCGTTGGTACCATCGAGAGATCGCTTTCGGTAAAGGAGTACACTATGGTGGCCTTTCTTGATATTGAGGGGGCTTTTAATAATGTCATCCCAGAATCGATAATATTGGCATTGTCTGGTCTGGGAGTAAAGCGTGAAATCGTTTTAATGGTGGAAAGCCTACTTGCCAGTAGACGTATAACGTCTGAATTGGGAGCGTCCGTCATATCTCGATTTGTCAATAGGGGCACACCACAGGGAGGTGTTCTTTCGCCGCTTCTTTGGAACCTGGCACTGAATTCAATGCTACTATCTCTAGAAGCACGTGGTTGTCATGTTGTCGCATATGCTGACGATGTCGCGATAGCGGTAAAGGGGAAGCATCTGCCAACATTGCGGGACATTCTTCAGGGTTCTCTGAAAGATCTGTCTAAATGGGCAAGAGACTGTGGTCTAGGAGTTAATCCTAGTAAAACAGAGCTTGTTTTATTTACAAGGAAAAATAAGATTCCTGCTTTTGATCCTATTTTTCTGGACGGTACTGAAATCACCTTCTCAGATGGAGCCAAGTATCTTGGAGTATTTCTAGATAGGAAGCTGAATTTCAGGCGTAATATTGAGGAACGTGTGAGAAAAGCAACGATTGCTTTGTATTCCTGTAAAAGGGCCATTGGAAAACGATGGGGTTTTAGCCCTCAAGTCGTTCATTGGATCTATACAGCAGTGGTGCGTCCAATTTTGCTGTATGGAATCATTGTCTGGTGGCCTGCTTTAGAAACAAAATCGAACTGTGTCTTTATCACGAAGGTACAGAGAATGGCGTCAATGTGCATCACTGGTGCTCTTCGTACTACACCTACGGCTGCATTAGAAATCCTCCTTCACCTGCTACCCTTGGACATATTGGGTAGGCAGTATGCAGCTGCGTCGGCAATTCGACTTAATAGCACGCTGCAATGGAGGAGCAGCGATTGTGGCCATAGCACGATCTTGAAAAAGATAACAATACCACAAAATGTGGATTGTGCTCCCTCTTTGAGCCTCTTTGAGCGCCACTTTACCACTATGATACCATCCAGGGAGTCTTGGATGGGGGATACTCCGGGAAGTGGAGCTACCATAAATTTTTACACAGATGGATCGAGGCTGCACGAACAAGTGGGCTTTGGGGTCTATTCGGAAGAGCTTGGATTGAGCCTGGCTCGTAGATTGCCAGATCATTGCAGTGTCTACCAGGCAGAGATGCTGGCAATAAAGGAAGTGGCTGACTGGTTGAGCTGCAATGTCTTGTCTACAACCGCAGTCAACATCTATACTGACAGTCAAGCCGCGGTCAAGTCCCTGGATTCAATGTTTCTGAAAACAAGATCTGCCCTTAACTGCCGCACGTCTTTAAATGAGATGGCCAAGCAGTTTAACATACGACTCATATGGGTCCCAGGGCACAGAGACATTCCAGGGAATTGCAAAGCCGATGAGCTTGCAAGACTAGGAACTACCTTACAGGTTCCAACAGAATTGGAATGTGTTGGTATGCCTCTAGAAACTTGCAAGCAAAACCTACGGCTTTGTTCTGCGACGGAGACTAATCAAAGATGGGCAAATGGATGGACGTGTGAGACAACACGACTGATTTGGCCTTCTCTTAATCAGGGGCGCACAAGTGAGCTGATATCGCTTCCAAGAGGAGAGATTTCAACGGTGGTTTCTATAATTACCGGACACTGTCTTATAGGGAAGCACGCAGAGCGGTTAAATGTGCCGTCGAATGACTTTTGCCGAAGTTGCATGGTTGAAGAGGAGTTGGAAACTATCGAACACTTTATTTGCCATTGCCCGGCACTTTCTGGTCAGCGATTTGCTTCACTGGGATCTAGGGAGCTGTACGATCTTTCAGATTTGTCGGATGTCAAAATTCAACATCTAAGGAGTTTCATAAGAAGCTCAAACTGGTTTAACGACAGGGACTAGTAGGGAAACCTATTACGATCCCGTGGTATCACAATGGACCTCAGAGTCTACGTGTGTTGACGTAAAACGTCAGCAGCCACTTACAACCTAACCTAACCTAGCTAAAGTAGAACTTATGAGATTTGCATAGGAGGCTACACAAGAAATTTCTAACTTTTTTTCACTCGACAAATATGTTACGAAAAATCAGCAAATTAATTAATAATAATTCGTAAACACAGTTTTAAAGTCAACAAAAAAAATTAAATCAAAATTTGTTCAAAACTAGTATTTTCGAAAATTGAACTTAACTAAAAAAAGTAGTTAAAACGGTGATTTTAACTAAAAATTTGCTAAAAAGCCAGTAAACTCGAGTTAACAAAAAAAAATTTGTTAACTTTACAGTTTTATTTTTAGGAGTGTAGTTTTTAATTGAGGGGCTCAAAGCACAAGGGGTTCAAGTGACTTTTTTAAAAAAAATTGAGTTAACATATGGAATTAGTAGGTGAAGTTCACAGAAGTTTAGAGCACAAGAACTCAATGTAAAATTCTTATTCGTTAGCGAGATATGGCGACAATTTTTAGTTCTTGTTACTAAAATACCTGTTTTGCTTGGAGCACAAGGGGTATATGAGCACTTAAACCCCTTGTGCTCCAAGCAATTATTAAAATTTAATTTTTTACGTCGACAAAGTGGTTGAAGTCTTAGAAGTTCGTGTATTAATAGTAATAAAATTCAGCAAGAACATCTTTAGTCGGTAACCAGCGGTCAAAATTTGAAAAATGGCGTTTTTCGATCAAAATTCATATCCAAATTTTTTCACTAAATCCGGCTCAAAAATTAGGAATTGTTGCGTACTTTATAGGAAAAATATAAAAAAAAAATACAAAAAAAAATGTTGGTCCACAGATGCTGACTTTTGAACATAAAAATAATTTTTTTGTTCCAAATGGTCTCAAAACTTTGAAAATGTAAAGCATGTTATATATTAAAAAAATATAAAAAAACACGATTTAAGTTCAAAAATGCTGATCAAAGATTTTGGTCCACAGATGCTAATCACCATTTTTGGACCAAAATCGTGTTTTTATATTTTTATATTTTATATATATATTTTTTTTATATTTAATAATTTTGATATGAATTTTGGTCCAAAAACTTAATTTTTTTAAACTTTGACCGCTGGTTGCCGACTAAACTAAAGATGACCTCGCAAACATTTTTCATAAATTTTCCCACAATCAGCTACTCCGTGGCCATCGTTCGGCTGGTATTACGGCACGAAATTCAAAAGTTAAGATTTGACGAGACGAGTAAAAACAATATAACTGGGACGCCCTAATGAAGATGAAAATGAGCCCGATGATGTCATGGAATCTGATTATGACGACTAAAAAATTAAACAAAGTACCATTAAACATTTTCGTAATAAAATGTGGTTTTTCTTTTACGTATAACTAACATTTGTTTCATAAATTTAGAAATTCACAAAAAAAAGTTAGAGCACAAGGGGTATGAGTGCGACTTACTTACTTCAAAGGCAATTTTTGGGTTCTTGCATTTGCAAAAGATGGTATTTTTTTGACTTGTTAGATTAAAATATATCTGAGGATCCCTATTAACTAAAAAATAATATTCTAGATATCATCTAACATTTTTTATTGCAATTTAACTTTAACCTCTTTTTTCTCAATATTAAATATAAGGCACTTGAACCCCTTGTGCTCTTACCCCCTCAATTACTTTAATTAAAAACTTACTTTATTCAATTAAACTTTTAATTAACATTAATAATGTCATAACAACCAACTTCGAGAGTGTTATGAAATAAATTATTTTTTTAATTGATTCAACAAATTTCTGTCATTATAACCCGTTTCGAAACTTTTTTTGTTAATCTATTGTACCGCTACATTATTTGACTTAACTTATATGTGCCTCCCTAATATTAATATAACAGAAGTATAAATTTAATAGTTATGGAAACTTGAACTTTTTTACACCATTTTTTTAATACTATTTTTTTTTTTAAATAAATAAAAAAAAATATTCAATTCAATAATGTTATATGATGCCAAATAGTTTTGCACACGTATGCATATACTTTAGAAAGTTACAGAACAAAACAATAGACGATAATTTAAAGAATGAGACAAGATTTTAGACAAAATAAATAAACGAACACGTTTATAAAATCCCAGCAGAAATTTTCTGAACTGGAGGCTGCTTTTGGAAAGAGTTCATGAGTTGATAGCAGTCCACCTGAATTAATGCACCGGAATTATGACTGGCATTTTTTATATGGAAAATATTTTTTAAAAATTTTTAACTTCCTTGGCCTTAAACTTATGTGGTACAATAGCGTGGCATTTTTTCTTCAACATTTGATTTTCCCAAGTGCCCATGCAAAAAAAAAAAATGTTTTGCGATACATCATGTTTATTTAGTTTGATGCGCTAAACAAATATAAAAAAAATTAAAATCGATCGAACGATTTTTAAAATATCTCTATTAGAAATTTGAAAAACTTTGAAAATTTAAGAAAAAATCTAATTATTTTTTTTTTTTTTTTTATCAAAAATTTTATTTTATCAACAATTTTATTTTCATCAAATTTTTTTTACATAATTTTCATTAAAAAATTTTTTTAATAAATTTTATTTTCACCAAAAAATTTTTTTTCTATTAAAAATTGGTCTTTTCATCGAAAATTTTTTTTTCATCAACATTTTGTTTTTCATAAAATTTTTTCTTAATTTTTTTTCACCAAAACTTCTTTCTCACCAAATCTACACTCAAAAAAAACCTTGTAAAATTACAAGAAAGTTTATAACTTTTTTTTTGCTACCTCCTATTTGACAATAAAACTAACAAGGTGGTTACGTGATTTTACTATATTTTTTGCTACCTCCTATTTTACGAGAATTCCAATTAAAATTTACGAACTTTTTAATTTTTTACCAATAAAATTGTAAATTTACAACTTTTTTGGCGAAATAAATTCTCGTAAATTTGTTGGAATTTTTTTTGTGAAAAATCTTGGAAATTTGTAAAATTACAAGAAAAACTGTAAAATTACAAAAAAAAAATGTAAATTTCGATCGAAAATTATTTGTTAAAAAAACAAGGAAAACTATCAAATATTGGTAAAATGGGATAACGAGACTTTATCTAGTAATTTGAAATTTTTTTTTTTTTTGAGTGTAAACCTTTGACATAATAATGTTCCATTTGTTTAACAAATTTACAAAAAATACGTGAGAGGGTTAAATTCTTCTGTGAATTTTTTATACTCTCCAAAAATTTGAATAAATAAATTTTCCAGAAATTATACAATAAATTACCAATAAATTCCGCTTTGAAAAAAAAAAAAAAAAACAAAAACACAAATGAAATTGGAAATATTTCTAACCGTTTGGTTTTAGCAGATCCATAAATTTTTTTATAAAAAAAAAAGTAAACGAAACTATGATATTTTTTCACTTTCGATGAGTATATCTTTTTAACCACAACATAAACAGTAATAAGTACCAATACCAGATTTGGAAAACTCAGACGTTTTTATATTGGAAAAAAAATTTTAAATTCAAAAATTTAACAAGACATTTTCAACTTTTTCCTATTTTTTATCACTCAACTAGTTAGAAAAACACTCTGCATGTTATACTGAATCTGGGCATAAGTCTTGCGATGCATTAAATTTATTAATTTTTTAAAAAAAAATTAACAATAGGTCAAACGGTGTTCGAGATATCGCTACCCACACAGAAAAAAATAAAAAAAATATTTGAGTAAATTTTTAATACTATTGAGTAAAAAATTACTCAATTTTGCACCAGTAAACGATTTAATAGCATTGAGTAAATTTTTAATAAAAATTTATTAAATGTTTGAAAAAAATTTGAGTAAATTTTTAATTGACACAATTAAAATTTACTCAAAATTTATCTATTTATTTTTTTTAAAAGTTTAAAAAAATTTTAAATTTTTTTACAAAAAAAAAAAAAACAAAAAACTTGTTTTTTCAAACTTTACCAAACATATTTATGTCTCAAAAACATATGAAAATTTTATAAAGACGATTAAAAACTTTCATATACATACACAAAAAACTATAAACTAAACGAGAATTCAAAGAACTAGTAGAGTTAAAACAAGTGAGAGTGTTAAATTCGGCTGTGCCGAATCTTTTATACCCTCCAAAATGTAAAAAAATTAAAAAAAAAAAATTGTCAGGGGAGTGGTTTCTTTTTTTTTGGGGTGATGGGGGTCAGTGGGGGGCTTTTGAGAGCTCTTTCCAATCGCGATAAATATACCAAATGTTTCATTTATTTAACAAAAATACAAAAAAACATGTAAAAAAGTGTATTTTTGCAGATGTTTGTTCAGTTATTTAAAGGGGAACTTTTTTCCCCCTGGCCCGATTTTGCCCATTCACGAAATTTACCTGCCTATGAACATGAGACATATTTTTGTGCCAAACTTCAATATTCTAGCTGTTTTATTTTGGACTGCATTGTGTTATCTACAGACAGACGGACGGACGGACAGACGGACATTTACAGAATGTCTTAGAATCGATCATAGATCAATAATATATATGAGGAGTCGCAGAACAAAACGTACTTTTTCGCATTTTTTGACAAATTGATTTTTTGTTCTTTTTATATTATTTGGTTCGAAATCTACCAGAAAAAATGTCCACAGCGTGAATATTTTTTGTTTTTCATCAAGAAAATGGATTCTTTAAAAATAGGTGCGTAACAAAACGTACTTTTTTGTTAATTATTTTATCAAAACGTACTTTTTTCATTGTATTTCATATGCAAGATTTTTCATAATTTTTTAATTTGTCATTTTACTCTTATATTCCATATACATATAAATGCCCACCAATATTTTTTGAGGCCTTCTTGCAGGCCAGTGAAGGATTTCCCCCTTATTCTTGTTATTGGTCTATTTACACCCCACAACTACAGTATGGGGGTACATTACCTTGGCCAATTCGTGTGTAACGTGTCTAAATATGAGCCAATGAGGCTCTTTTGTATTTTTTAATAAATAAGAACATTTTTAGAACACTCGATCATAATAGCATCGTCTAAAAAAATACGCACATCAAAACGTCGTTTTTCAATTATTTTTAAACAAAACGTACTTTTTTCATTATTTTTTAACAAAACGTACTTTTTCCAAAGTAAAAGTGGTTTTATATTAAACATCCTTAACATATAATGTGGTGACTTATGGCAGTTTGATGCATCTCTTGATAAGCAAAAAACTTGTTACCATATTCAGGTACATGCAGTTTTTTAAAGGGGCGAAATAAATAAACCTCAATTTCCCAAAAAATTTTAATATGCGAAAAAGTACGTTTTGTTCTGCGGCTCCTCATATACTTTATGGTGTCCCCGACCGATATTTCGATGCGTTACAAACGGAATGACAAAGTGAGAATACCCCCATACTGTGGTTGGAGGGTATAAAAAAAATAAAAAAACTATTAAATTTTTATTAAATTATTTACTTAAATTGTTTTTAAAATTGTTCAGTAAATTTTTAATTGTGTCAATTAAAAACCCACCAAAAACTACTGCTTCGCCGTAAGCAGGTTTGTAAGGGAATGTTGAGTTGACATTCCCTTACAAACCTGCTTACGTATGGCATGATATTTGGTCGCAATGTCCCACTTTAGAGCATTTCATCCGAGCGCTTATCTAGTATGCACTACTGTAAGGCAGAAATATCTATGTGCTGAAGACGAAGCGGTTGTGTATGCCAGAAAAATTATGAACTGCTTCCACAATCTCGATTATTTTTTGCTGGGAAACTACTCAATTTTTGTTTTTAAATTTAAACAAGTGATTACTTAAATTTGTTTCCTCCATATTTTTTTTCTGTGCACAAAAAACTACTGCTTCGCCCTAAGCAGGTTTGTAAGGGAATGTTGAGTTGACATTCCCTTACAAACCTGCTTACGTATGGCATGATATTTGGTAGCAATGTCCCACTTTAGAGCATTTCATACGAGCGCTTATTTCAGCGCAATAAAAATGTAATGAAATCATACCTTCTCAGAAGCTTACTAGGTGCATTTTTGTAAGCATATTGGATGCTCAGAAATCATTGCTCCAATAAAGCACACAAATAATGTATTACCATCGCTAAAGTCTTTATGCCTGAAAAGTTTGTATGAAGGAACTGCTCCTCGTAAGCACACAAATAATACTACAGTTTTAATGTCTAAATAGTGTGCAGTCGAAACTTTAGTTTTCACTTTTGCACATGCGTACACGTTCGTTCACAAAAAACAGAATATCAACTGAATTAAAAATATATTTTTTTTTATTGCGTCATCCAAATTTTCGTTTTGCTGTTTGATGCTCGTAAGTTGTCGTATAATTTATAGTTTTTTCTCTCTGCCTTACGGTAGTGCATACTAGATGCACTACTGTAAGCGAAAGTATTTAAAAAAGGTCTATTTATATTCGTAATTTATCGAAAAATGTATATTTCTATCTCTTCGTCTTCAGCACATAGATATTTCTGCCTTACAGTAGTGCATCTAGTATGCAGCGCTTGTGTATGCCAGAAAAATTATGAACTGCGTCCACAATCTCCATTATTTTTTGCTGTGTATTGAAAAATTTAAAATTTGTAGAAAAGGGCTTTTTTTTATACGTTTAAAACATTTTTATGAACCCTTAGAGCCCTTCGATTAAAGTTTTACATTTTTCAGAAGTTCTACAAAAATCCAAATTTTTGGACGCAGGGTTCCTCGGTTTAAAATGGTCGGAGTTGACCGACAATAAATTTAAATGAAAGTTTTTCTCAAGCTCTATGTAAGGGTTTTGGAAAAAAGTTTAAAGGTTTTTTTTGTTAAAAATTTTCTTAAACGTAGAAAAAACCCACTAATTTTGGAAATTTTTAATATAATATCTCGAAAACGGATTTACCGATTTTATTTTTTTAACCCGGGTGAAAATGACCATGTATGTTCATACATGCTCATACATGATTCAATGTATGATAGTATATGAACAATATATGGAAATGTATGTCATATATGGGAGCATATATGAACATACACAAGTAATGTAATATTCCAATGGTTCCCAACCTTTTTTACGCCACGCCCCACTTTTAACTTTAAAAAATTGCCTTGTCCCCCCTACACTCAAGAAAAATTTTTTAATTATTCTAATTTTTGTTTCTAATGATAAATTACTACTGGTTTAGCAAAGTTTTTATAAAATAAACATTTAAACTAAGTTTTTATTAAAAATTTTAAACAATTAACAAATTTTTTCTAGTTAATTTTGCTAAAAAAAACTGTTTTTGTAGTTAATTTTACTAAAAATTTAGTTAATTTGACTAAACAAAATCTTTAAAATTTGCTCCTTGCCCCCTAGAACCTTCAAATTGCCCCCCAGTGGGGCGAGAATCGAAGGTTGGGAACCATTGTAATATTCCATATATGTAAATGTATGCAACTACGTGTAGATAGATATGTCATACTCCTTCATATATGCTATGCATCTGCATAGCATACATGTCTTAAAAACAATTTTTTTAAAGGTTGGGTTCGGCAGAACTTTGCAAAATTGGACGAAGTTCATGTATGGTTTCAGTCTGAAAAAGTCGTTCGGTTGGACAATAATGATCATACATCATCAAGATTGATTATAATTTTTGTATTCTATAGGCGAATATGAACGGCACTAACGTAAACATTATTTATATTACTGAGAGAGCTGCGAAGGATTTCATCCCTTAATAAGATTTGGTGTTCTGAATTAAACTTTAATGATAGCATTCCCCAATCACAATTTATCGAATGAATTTACATTTGATTTTAAAATATAGAATGAATTCGGTTTCTTTTTCATTCGACTTTGAAATTGAATGCATAAGTTTTTATAAATTCGATTTTTAAAAGTCTCATGAATAATAAATAAACGAAATAAAGAATGCATTCAGTTTTTAAAATTCTTATAAACAAGAATTCGATTTAATGGTAAAAACCGAATCCATTCCAAGAAATATTGATATTTTAAAGATAATTGTATCCAGTGACTATAAAAATCGAATGTATTTTTGTGAATTCATTCGAAAAGTGGTTAATTCTTCGATGCTTTGATTAGCCTAAAGTATCATTAAGTCCAAAGTATATTTTTAAAATATTCGTTAGTTTTTATTAAAAAATCAGTGTCATAAATTAGTACAAATTATTTATATTTGAAAAAATTTCAATTAATAGACGTTTTATGGAAAAAAAATAAAAAAAAAAATTTTACATACAAATTCATGTATGACAATGTATGATCATTAATGTACATGTACCCTCAAATTACGGATATGCACTTGTATGGACATCCATATATGCATCATATATGAACATACATGGTAATTTTCACACGGGAATATAAAAAATTTGTCAGATTACTAGAAAAAGTCTCGTTATCCCATTTAACCAATATTTGATAGTTTTCCTTGTTTTTTAACAAAAACATTTAGATCGAAATTTACATTTTTTTTGTAATTTTACAATTTTTTTTTGTAATTTTACAATTTTTTTGTAATTTTAAAAATTTTTAAAGTAATTTCACAAAAAAAAATCTAGTGAATTCATGGAAATTCCTTTTAAGTTTTATTGCGCCAAAAAAATTTTTAAATTTACAATTTTATTGGTAAAAAACTTGTAAAATTACAAAAAAGCTCGTAAAATAGGTGGTACCAAAAATCTAGTAAAGTCAAGAGAATTTCTTGTAAATTTTATAGCGTCAAAAAGTTATAAATTTACAATTTTATTGGTAAAAAGCTTGTAATATTACAAAATTATTGGTAAAAAGCTTGTAAAATTACTACGAATTCTCGTCAAATAGGATGTAGCAAAAAATAAATATAACAAACATTTCCTGTCATTTTGCAAGATTTTTTTTAATGGAAATTTTAAAAAATCTAAACTTTGATAGCGGGACGCCACGGTATAATTTATTTTTTTTTTTTATAAAAAAGTTTATAACTTTTTTTTGCTACATCCTTTTTGACAACAATTCCTTGTAATTTTACAAGCTTTTTACTAATACTTTTGTAGCTTTTTATCAATCAAATTATAAATTTAAAAATTTTTTGACACGGCAAAACTTACAAGGAGGTTTCTTGACTCTACTAGATTGCTACCTTCTATTTTACGAGAAAACCTTGTAAAAATTACGAGGTTTTTCGTAATTCTACAAGATTTTTACCAATAAAATTGTAAATTTACAAATTTTTTGGCGCAATAAAACTTACCTTGGAAATTTGTAAAATTACAAAAAAAAATGTAAAATTACAAAAAAAATTGTAAATGTAAATTTCGATCGAAAATTTTTTGTTCAAAAACAAGGAAAACTGTCAAATATTGGCAAAATGGGATTACGAGACTTTTTCTAGTAATTTGATAAAGTTTTTTTGTGTGTAGGATAATAAAAATTTGCCCGGACACTAAAATCGTAGAATTTTTTTTTTTATGCAAAAAATATGAATATGGATTTTGTTTTGCTTTTGCGTTCAAAACTTCCACAAACATCTTAACTAGAAGTTTTATCAAACAAATACATATTTTTTAGAGTTTCACAAAGAAATTGACATTTATTTTCAATTGAAAAAAATAAATTTTTTTAAATGAAAATTATTCAAACAGAAATAACTCATGTGAGTACAAAAGAAATGGAAAAAGAAACAGGACACGATACACACAAACACTGACACCCGTTTACATACTTTATGTATGTATGTGTGTGAATTTGAGTTTAGCATATGAACAATTTATAGTATTTCTAGTTGAATTTAAATCTCATAATGCATTCTTTTTCCTTTTTTCTGCAAAAATCGGTTTCAAAATGGCATAAAGTAGTTTTATCTTGGCAAAAATTGAGGAAAAACAAGAAGAAAGAAACATTTTGCACAAAGTAGAAAAGTGTTATTTTTTTTTGTTGATTTTTAAAAAAAGAACAAATACGGCAGGAAAAAAACATTAAAATCCATATATGGAATCTTAGCTTTGAAAGGATGTGCATAAAATTGATTTTCTTAAAGGACTCTTTTTATGAAAAGAATAAAAATAAGTGATTGTTTTTTTATATTTTATTATCTTCAGGAATCGGTTATCATATTTACAAAAAAAAATCTGGCCAGGACCCCCAGATAACATTCACTTTCAATCGTCCTTTCAGAGGCCAAATGATTACTGGTGGATCATTAAAAAAACAAATTTTCAGCGATTATGTGTGTAAAATCTTTTTTCTGCACATCCTTTCCATCTGCCACCACTTTATGCTAGAGAGTAATGGAAATAATAGAATTTATAATAAAAACAAAAAAAAAATGTCAAGCATCCGGACAGGCAAATAGTTTACATATGGTAAAGTAACAAAGAAATGAACAAACTTGGAATTGCATTGATTTCACTTAAATGGTTTGATACTTGGCTAGGTTTAGTTTTCTTCAAATGGCAACAAAAAATGTAAAATACATTAAAAGGATATGCAAAAATTGTTTGTTTTAGTTTTTAATGGTTTGCAAGGAAATGACAAACAAAATACAAACTAAGTGTCGTCATATGTATTGGCAGAGATTTAAAATTATTTTTATCAAGATGTATTTAGAGGATAAGAAAATCAAAGAAATAATAGGATATTAAAACTAGTAAAAAAAAAATAATTGGGCTAGGTTGAATCCATGACTCAGTAGACTGGCATTTTTCTGTATAGCAAAATTTTTTCTTCACCGATTTTTAAAGTCCGGGCATTTTTTTATTCTACTACGCCTAAACCTCATATGATACCAATTTGAGGTCAATCGGATTAAACTAACCCGTGGCGCCCGGCGGTCAAAATTTTGGATTTTTGAAAAAAAAAATAAAAAACAAGTAGAAAAGTTAAATTCGACTTAGCCGAATCTATGAATACCCTCCACTATGCCCTTTTTAAGTAATAGTAAATATTATAACGTGCAAAAAATAAAATTTTTGATTAGATTGATTGTTTTGTGAAAAAAACTTTTTTTCAGTAATTTTTGATAAAAAAAAAAATAATTTACTAAATTTTTTTTTGAGTGTAAAATTTTTTTTGAGTGTAAAATTTTTTTTGAGTGTAAAATTTTTTTCGGGCATATTTTTTTTTAGTGTAAAAATATTTTTGAGTGACAAAAATACGTTCTAAAATATTTTTGCGACTTACCAATGTTTTTAAAACATGTTTAACAGGGTTTTACACGTGAATTTAAGGTGAAACTAATCTGATATTCACGGTTTTGCTAATAACTTTTGAACCACTGGACCGATTTGTCTGAAATTCTACACGAACTAGGCCTGGGGAACGACAACTATATATGCCATGCTTCAGCATCCTCAGATTTGCCTTTCGAAAGTTAGCGTGTTTTTTATCTCGTAAATTCACGAAAAACCCTTGCCGAATCGCTGGATTGCAATACCAACCTGACCAGGTAAATGCCCAACACATATGCCAAAGTTCAGGAGCCTCCGTAAAGTCTTTCAAAAGTTAGCGTGTTTTCAACAGACAGACAGACGGACTGACGGACGGACGGACGGACGGACGGACGGACATCGTTAGATCGTCTTAAAATCGATCGAGGATCATGAATATATATACTTTATGGGGTCTTAGACCAATATTTCGAGGTGTTACAAACGGAATGACAAACTTATATATACCCTCTATCACTAGAGTAGAGGGTTTAATAAATATATCTTGCGACCAGGGTTGGCAACCGAAACGAATAACGGTATTGGTAACGGTATTGGTATTACATATTTTTTATATCGGTAACGGTAAAGGTAACGGTATTTTGGATTATTTAGGTAACGGTTAACCGTTACCGAAACAACGATACCGGTACGTACCGGTATTAAGAATAAAATTTACCAAACATGTTAAAAAGTCACAAATTTGTTAAAAACAATTAAAAAATTAAAAATTAATTTAATAAAATTAAAAAAATTATAAATTTAGTACATTTTCAACATATAATTATATAGACTATTAATTAACTCAAAATTTAATTAAAATATTCACACAACATTGTTGTAGTTCAACAAATAAGTTACTGATTTTTTACGTGTTTATAAGATGTCTGTCCAATCAGCAGAAATGTCTGCATTTTGAGCCATTTAAGAAATCTGCTGATTTTTGCTGACGCGGTTTACTAAATTTCTGTCTGGATAAACCAGGCAGAGTTTGCAAAAAAATCTGTCAAGACCGTAGATAAATCTGCTGATTCAAGATGAAAATCTTCTGATTTTTTCACATTTGAGCAATTTTTAGTTAATTTTTTTTTTGTAAAATTACAAAATAGTCTGCCAAATTTGAACAAAAATATTTTTTTTAAATCAGCATTTTTAAAAAATTTAAGTTTAATTATTCATTTATGCAGAAAAATCTGGTAAAATTTTTCTAATTCAAACTGAAAGTTGTTTTACAGATTTTTCGACAAAGTTTTTCTTCAGACTGTACGACTTGGGCTCATTATGTATTTAATTCCAGAGAACCACCTCTCCACGTTAGCTGCGTGGATGACAACGTCAGCAACACTTGAGCTATTCAGATTTGTCACTTCTTTTATATTCCCGCTGAGAAATGCTTACATTACGTGGCACTCACTTTTCTCTTCAGAAATTTTTAGGTAAATTGCGAATGTGATCATTGGTTCAACCGATTTCCACAAAATTTAACAAATTGCGAATGGGATCATTGGTTGGACAGATCTTTTCATTGTTTTTCCGATTTACAATGAACAAAAATTAGTTTATTTTTATTTTACGTACTTTTTTACGTTGCTTTGTTTTTTATCTGCAAAAAATGTAAAATAAGTAATATTAAGACAACCGAAACAAAACCGATATAATACCGGTAAAAATCCGAATAAAGGTAATGGTTTTTTATCGGTAACGGTATTTAAAATATTTTATTTCGGTATTGGTAACGGTAGTCAATATTAAAGGGTTTTTAATCGGTAACGGTATTGAAAGGGTAACGGTAGCCAACACTGCTTGCGACACATCATATTTGTTAATTTTGATGTGCTGAGAACGAATATCAAAAAAAAAATTTAAATCGGTCGAACAGTATTTGATATATCGCTATTTGAAACTGACAAAAAATGGCGGTTTTTTCCAACTTTCAAAAAATTTTTTAAAAAAAGACTCAAAATTTCATTCCGCCGATTTTTTTGTAGCGCTTGAGACAATCTTTCATTTAAAACTAATTTGAGCCAAATTCGATCATTTTAACCCGTGGCGCCCTTCAATAAAAGTTTTGGACTTTTGGAAAATTTCCACCAAAATTTTGGATTTTTGAAAATGAAAAAATTAAAAAAAAAAAAAAAATGTCCTGCGATACATTATTTTTGTTAATTTTAGCATGCTGAATACGAATATCAAAAAATTTATAATATCGGTCAAACTGTTTTCAAGATATATCCATTTAAAATTTGTCAAAAAATTGCAAAATGGATTTAAGATTTTTTTTAAAAAAAGCTCTAAAAAAAGCTTATTTTAACCCTTTTATAGAGCATTATGCAATCTTTCATTTAAGCTTAATTGGAGCCAAATCCGATCATTTTAACCCGTGGCACCCTTCGATCAAAGTTTAGGGTTTTTGGTAAAAAGTTTCTAAAAAGCCAAACCTGATCGATGGGCGCCACGGCTTAAAATTATCGCATTTGGCTCAAATTAGTTTTAAATGAAAGATTGTCTTAAGCTGTACAAAAGCGTCGGCGGAATGAAATTTTTCTTTCTTGAACGTAGGAAAAAATCGCCATTTTTTACAAATTTGAAATGGCGATATCTCGAAAACCGATCGAGCGATTTGATTTTTTTTTTTGATATTCGTGCTCAGCACATTGAAATTAACAATTATGATGTGTCGAAAGATAAATTTTTTTTAAATTTTATTTTTAAAATTTTTTCGAAAATCGAAAACTTTGACCACCGGGCGCCACGGGTTAATTTAATCCGATTGACCTCAAATGTGTACCACATTAGTTTTAGACCTAGGACAATAAAAATTTGCCCGGACACTTGGGAAAATCGAAAGATAACAAAAAAATGCCAGTCTAATGACTCAGTATTCACTCAAAAAAAACTTATCAAATTACTAGAAAAAGTCTCGCAATACCATTTTAACAATATTTGAAAGTTTTTTTCAACAAAAAATTTTCGATCGAAATTTAAATTTTTTTTGTAATTTTACATTTTTTTTTTGTAATTTTACTAATTTCCAAGGTTTTGTTACAAAAAAAAAAAAACAGTAAATTCACGAAAATTCCTTGTAAGTTTTATTGGTAAAATGTATGTAAAATTACAAAAATCCTTGTAATTTTTACTACACTCAAAATATTTTGTAGGCAAAAACAAATGAAAAACATATTAAAAACAAGTGATAAAACATTTGAAAACCACTGCAGTAATTATTCATTTGTTTTAACAAACATCAACATTTATTTTTTACTGCTGATAAAATTTTCTAAAATTAATAACATTGAACATTAAAAATAACGTCACTTTCATTTTTTTACCAACAAGTTGGAAAAAAATAACGTACGAAAACATTAAAAAATAATGATTGTTGTGTTATTTTTACCAACAAATTCAAAAAAAAAATTTCCTACGAAAACATTAAAAATTAAAGATTTCGTAGGTTATTTTTACAATTTTTCTATTGAATTATATTTAAAAAAATTTTTAATAAATTTTTTGGGGAATCGATTCCGCAATCAACTATTCTGGCCAGAAACTCTACCCATCGTGCCAAAGTCTCTTGATACAAAAATTTTTTTATATTTTTATAAATAATTTTTTGAATTTTTTTCTACAAAAAAATAACCCACACAGGTACGCAAAACCTAATGATTTCTCCTAAAAAAAATGCCAACAATTAAAAAAAAAAATAACGTACACAAATCATTAAAAAATGAATTACTTATTTTTACTTACAGAATAAATATAAATGACTTCAAAAATTGAATGCTAATGCAAGTCTTTATTATACCCTACACCACTCTGTGGTACAGGGTATAATGAGTTTGTGCTGATGTTTGTAACTACTCGAAATATTGGTCCTAGACCCACCTTTAAGTATACCGATTGATTCAGAATAACTTTTTGAGTCGATTTAGCAATGTCCGTCCGCCTGTCTGTCCGTCCGTCCATGTAAACATTGTAAACACGATACAGGTCGCAATTGGCTGAAATTTGAAACTTAAGCTTATTTTGCCCCAAGGACGAAGCCTATTGAAATTATGAAAAATCTGTCCATGTTTAGACCTAGCCCCCATACAAGCGTCCCCTATAATTTGACTCAAGTGACTCTTATTAGCGTATTATAAGAGATATCCTTTCGAGATAATAGTTTTTTGTAATCACAAATTATCATTCCAAATTTTAAAGGAATCGGACCAGTTCCTCTTGTAGTCCCCACACAAACCACCCTCCCGATATTCACATAAATCTCTCAAAATTCATGAAAGTTGGAAATATTTGATTAAAATTTTGTTTTTAGGTGCTAAAAGTGCACTTTGGTAACTTACTTTTATCTGAATATATTCAGATAATTTTTGGACTTGGTTTCCTTTATAAAAATTTCGACCGATATTAAGTTAAATCGGTCTATTGAAATCAAAAATAAGCGAATTTCACTAAAATTTTGTCTGTGTGTGTTTTCTACACTAATTAAAGAGCTAACAAAAGATAAATGCAATCGGTCCATGTTTGGACTTGGGACCCATTTTTCGGAAAACACTGGTGTAGGGTATTATATGGTCGGTATTTACCGACTATAACTTTTTCACTTGTTTTTTGTTTAAAACAAAGAATAGAAATAGTCATTTGAAAAAACTGAACATTAAACAAATGGTTTTTCTTTTAAAAACGACAAAACGTAAAACTTTTTAAATAAACTACAAACAGTTAATGACATAATTTTTGTGTCCTTTAGGGTCAATATTAACACAAATTATTATTAGACCTGTGAGAATTTTTTTTTTATAGTTTTAATGTTTTTAATACAAAATAACAGAATATTCATTAGTCTTTAATTGTTTTTGTTTGTCATTAATTAAACATTAAAAATTTACTGTTATATGATTTTATGTTAAATGAAGAATCAGTGGAATGGTTTTCAAATAAAAATTAATATGTTTTAAGTGAATATTCACTGGAATTTACCTACATAATTTTTTGAGTGTACTTAAAACTGTTAAAAAAATTAAGAAAATCTAAAAAAAATTTAAAGTTTTTAACACATGTGACTAATCAAAAAATATTTGGGCTTCAGAAGACTTTGATTGTCATGCATGATTCTCTAAGGCGATGTCACACTTTAGAGCGCTAGTTGGATACACCGAAAAAGCGCTCTTAAGATGTTCTGAATTCACATGTCTTTAGAGCGCTGAAAAAATCGCTATAAAGATGCAGTGAACTCATGTATCTTTTTAGAGCTGATTTTAGCAGAATAAAGATGAAGCACATTTGACTATTTCTGAAATACAAATTACAAAATCTGAAATACAATTGACTATTTCTAAATAGAATTGGAAAATCTTAAATACAATTGACTAATTCTGAAATCAGTAGTCTGCCTGCAAGCATTTGGAAGAAATATCGCCTAAGAGATCCAATTACATTTAAAAAATTTCCAATTATATTTCAGATAGTCCATTTATAACCAAAAAAAATTTAATTACGTTTCAAAAATTTTCAATTATATTGGAAATTTTTGAAATATAATTAGACATTTTTAAATATAATTGGAGATTCTAAAATATGATTGGACATTTTTTATACCCTCCAACTACAGTATGGGGGTATACTCACTTTGTCATTCCGTGTGTAACGCATTGAAATATCGGTCTAGGACCCCATAAAGTATATATATTATTGATCAGTGATCGATTCTAAGACATTCTAGCGATGTCCGTCTGTCCGTCCGTCCGTCCGTCTGTCCGTCTGTGGAAGACACGATACAGTCCAAAATAAAAGTGCGAGACTCCTGAAATTTGGCACATACATGTCTTATGTTCATAGGCTGGTTAAGTTCGGAGATGGGCAAAATCGGACCAGGGGGGAAAAAGTTCCCCTTGACGAAGTAAACCAACCCATGAAAAAAAGGTTACTTTTTATACCCTCCAACTACAGTATGGGGGTATACTCACTTTGTCATTCCGTGTGTAACGCATCGAAATATCGGTCTAGGACCCCATAAAGTATATATATCATTGATCAGTGATCGATTCTAAGACATTCTAGCGATGTCCGTCCGTCTGTCTGTCTGTCTGTCCGTCCGTCTGTGGAAGACACGATGCAGTCCAAAATAAAAGTGATAGACTCCTGAAATTTGGCACATATATGTCTTATGTTCATAGGCTGGTTAAGTTCGGAGATGGGCAAAATCGGACCAGGGGGGAAAAAGTTCCCCCTTGAAGAACTAAACAAACCTCTGAAAAATACCATATTTTTACATGATTTTTTGTGTTTTTGTTTAACAAATCCAACATTTTTATGCCACAAGAAGTTCAAGGTCCTGCATTTGGACCAACAGAATTAGAAAAAATCGTTTTACGGTCCGCCCTTCCCCCCTTTATGGGCGTGGAATAATTTTTTTTTTTTTATATAATTTGTATTTCTTTTGTGCAAAAAGCATAAGAATTTTTTTTTTTTAACACTTATTCGAGAGGAATTGTGCTCCCCAATTACCACTTCTGACCCCCCCCCCCCAAAAAAAAAGAAGACGCCCCTGCATTTTTTTTTTTTATTTATTTGCATGTTGGAGGGTATAAAAGATTCGAATTTAACACTCTTACTTGTTGTAGTATAATTTGTATTTTCTGAAACTAAAGTGGAAATGGTGTACTCAATTTTTTTTTCATTCAAAATGTGAGGTGTTATGATTGAAGCACTCTTTACAGCGCTGATTAATGTGCAATAATGAAGCAGTGAAATCATGTGTCTTTGTCCAAACTCATGGTTTTTTATTCAAAAAGTGTTAAACATATTCAAAAGGAATGCATGTATGAAATTATATCAAAATATAATTTTATATTTTGAGTTTGATATAAAAAATCTTAACAAAAGTTTTAATTTTTTCTCCTTACTTTTACTGCATCCTCAAGAGCGCTCTTTGGGTGCGCATCGGTATGCTATAAAAAGATGCTGTGTCGCCAAAATCTCGGTTTATCAAAATCTGGGTTTATCTCGCATACTAAAATGACTGGAGTCCTAACACATTAGCACAATCTGTGTTTTGTGAAACTAACCAAAAAACAGATTTTTATCAATTTTCAAAAATTATCCATTTTTTTTGGTTGATTTAACATGTTTTTACTCCAATCACTACACACAAAAAAAAAAAAAAAATGTGGGTATTCATTACCAAAAATTTAACTAAAGAACTAATATTTTAGTCCAAAAGGACCTAGTGCAGGAATTGGTAATCAATACTAAATTTTTTTACTAATATTATTCAAAACCAGTAAAAATTACTAATTTTAGTACTTTGAAGATACTAAAAACTACTGTACTACTGGTAATTAGTAACTTATTAGTAGATTTAAGTACAAAATCACAAACTAAACCTTTTACTATAGAATTATTTTGAGTGTAAACAAGTGTTTTTGGACATTGTACAGACTGCGCCTGTTACAGAAAGCACTAGTTTTGTATTTCTAAGGACTAGAACGTTGCGATAGAAGATGATTTTAATACACCAAATGTCGTAAAAAAATTTATGTTCTGAACATAGTTTGTGTTTGAACTCCACTGTTTGTTAAAAAAAAAAAAACTTTCATTAACCAACAATGAAAGAGTTTTTCCTGTTTGTTAGTATTTTGTTTTGGTTTTTTGTTATTTTGAGTATCTGTGTCACAAAGTGTGAGCTGGTACTATTTTTCTTTTACACACTAATTAGCAAAGGTGATGTCTTTTTTTTGTTTTTGTTCTACCACTACAGCCAACAACAAACAAACACATTTTGTTTGTCATTAAAAAAAGAGTGTTGTTCATTATTTATGTATGCTAACTAAACAGTAATTTAAAAAGGACCTATACGGATTAAGTTAGAAAAATCAAGCCGAATTACAATGATAGGTTCCAGGACTTTTTTCTTGGAATCGGTTTTCATTGCATATAATCTGGGAGACCCTCTTCTAAAGAACAGGTTAAGAGTTGAAAAATTATCTAAAACTAGTTCTGCTATAAGATACAGAACGGTTTTTAGAAGAACATATTTTTGTTTGATATCATAGAACCGGCTGCTATTTTGATAATCCTAATATTTGCAACATTTTTCGATTCTTTAACAGAAATTGGAATTTCGATGTAGTCGACGTTTTACGATTTTATTATGAAATTTAATATTTCATGTAATTTGTAAAATTGTTCGTTGGGTCTTTTCTAAATTAATTTAATGACATATTGTAACACATATTTTTTGTTAAAGTGCCCTTAATTTTTTTTTTCTTTCTTTACTGTTGATGTTTAATGATGCTTTATATTATTTTTCTTTTCTAACTTTTTATGCTATTCACGTTAAAGTTGGTGACATTAAAAAGAAAACAAAAGAAATTTAAAAAAATAAAATGGCTCAAATTTAAAAAAGAGTTAAAGGAAAAATCAAAAAGTATAGCAACGAAACAACTATAACGAATACATTGTTGGTAAAGCTAATTCGGGTACGCTGAATTCAATGGTCCTAGCCGTTTTTGGAAGTCCGCACCCGTATTCGCAATACTAGCGATTTAAAATTTTAAAGCTAAAGTACTACAGAAATGAAATTTTTATTCTTTTGATATAGTTTTTAAATATAGATTTAGGAAATGCATAATTTTTTTCGCGAAAAAATGTTGCGAAAAAATCCACGAAAAATTCTTTTTTGTTGAAAAATGTTGTGTCTGTAATGTATCGTATTCTACACATTTTCATAAATTAATATCAAAATAAAAAAAAAAAAATTGCCGAAAAAAAATTTACGCGAATTGATATACATAATATTATAGAATTTACAGTGCTATATTTGTTTGTATATTCATTAACGCTTCCCGTAAAATGTTTTCGAATTTTATGTCGAAATACGAAATACTAAACGATGGCCACGTTAGTGCTGATTGTGGGAAAATTTATGAAAAATTTTCTCAAGCTCATATACAGTCGGCAGCCAACGGTCAAAGTTGGAAAAAATTACGTATTTCGACCAAAAGTCATGTCAGAATTTTTTGATTTAAAAAAATCCAAAACCGCTATTTTGGTCCACAGATGCTAATTTTTAAACATAAAAATAATTTTTTTATCCAAATTGGTCTCAAAAGTTGGAATATGTTAAGTGTGTTATTTAAAAAATATAAAAACGCCATTTTGGTCCAAAAATGATGATCTGCGATTTTGGTACAAAGATGCTCATCAGCATTTTTTTTTATCCAAATTGGTCTCAAAAGTTTGAAAATGTTAAGTGTGTTATCTAAAAAATATTAAAAAAATATAAAATCGCGATTTTGGTCAAAAAATGCTGATCTCCGATTTTGGTCCACAGATGCTGACCACAATTTTCGGACCAAAATCATGTTTTTATATTTTTTTTATATTTTTTAGATAACACACTTAACATTTTCAAACTTTTGAGACCAATTTGGATAAAAAAAATGCCTGCGAATTTTGTACTCTTGCCCAAAACATTAAATCATGATTATGTTTTGCGGAAGATTTGGGTGTACTTGAAAGCAAAGTTTTTTTTAGAAAAAATAATGTTATATTACTTTGCTACTCCATGCAAAACGAATTGAAATATCAGTCGAGGACACCATTAAAAAACCAAAAGAGCTGTACATTTCGTAAGTGAGTGGAAAAATAAGTGCAAAAAAGTGTTTTTGCATTTTGGAGAGTATAAAAGATTCGGCACCAAAGAATATAACACTCTCACTTGTTTTATGTACATTTGATAAACAAATGGAATATTTTTATGCGAAAAGTTTGGTGAAAAAGTAGTTTTGGTAAAAAAAAATATTTTTTTTCTCTCGAAAAACAAAATTATATTAAAAAAATTTAATGAACCCAAAATTTTTGGTGAAAAAAAGTTTTTGATCAAAAGAAAAAGATTTTAAAGTAAAAAAAAAAAAAAATAATGAAAAAAAAATATGAAAAAAATTTTTTTTGGTGAGAAAAAAATTGATAATAAAAATTTGATGAAAAAATTTAATGAAAAAAAATTTAAAAAATGTGATAAAAAAATTTAGGAAAAAAAATTTTTGATGAAAAAAAAAGCTGATAAAAAAAAAAAAAAATTTATGAAAAAAAAAATTGATGAAAAACAAAAAAATTAATAAAAAAAAAATTTATGAAAAAAAAAAAAAAAAATTGATGAAAAAAAAATTTGATGAAAAAAAAATTTATGAAAAAAAAAATTTGATAAAAAAAATTGATGAAAAAAAAAATTATGAAAAAATTGGTGAAAAAAAAAAATTTATGATAAAAAAAATTTTATGAAAAAAAAAAATTTATGAAAAAAAAAATAATTTTTTGTTAAAAAATAATTATGTTACATTTTATTCACCAGCTGGTGAAAAACGGTTTTATTCTCCACGAGGTGAATTATTATCCAAGTTACAAACCCAAATTATTAAATTTTTGGTTTTAAGCAGTGTTGGCTACCGTTACCCTTTCAATACCGTTACCGATTAAAAACCCTTTAATATTGACTACCGTTACCAATACCGAAATAAAAATTTTTAAATACCGTTACCGATAAAAAACCGTTACCTTTATTCGGATTTTTACCGTTATAACGGTTTTGTTTCGGTTGCATTAATATTACTTATTTTTATTTTTTTGTGGATTAAAAACATATTAAAATAATTTTAATATACTTAAAATAAAAAACAATTTTTGTTCATTGCCAATCCAACCAATGTTTACATTCGCAATTAACAAAATTCGAATATAGGTCTTGGACCTCATAAAGATTTTATGTTATAGCATATGCGATGTTCGTCTTTCCGTTTGTAGAAGACACGATACGATCCAAAATAATCGTGCTACTCTTCTGGTACGAATACGTCTTATGGTCATAGACTGGTTCCGAAATGGGAAAATCGGAACAGATGAAAAAAGTATCCCCTTGAAAAACTTACAAAACCCCAGAAAACATATTTTATTTAATCTTTTTGTCTATTTGTTTAGAAAATGAAACTTTTTTATGCCGTGTGAAGTTCATTGACCAAGATAAGAAAATGATATTTTTTCGGTCCGAACCTTTTTGGGGCTTGGATATAGCAAATTAATTTAATATTGATAAAATTTATCAATAAATGCGTAAATATAAATAAAATTAATTTCTTAACATCTATGGTGAGAGGAAATTTTTTTGCCAATTTTTTTTTAAGAACAGGACAAAAGATCACATCCTGAACCGTTTATTTGAAATCAGCAGATTTCTCTATTAAAATCAGCAGATTTGTCTGCTGTCTTGACGCTTTTATCAGCAGATTCTACCTGGATTATCCAGACAGAAATTTAGCAAACCTCGTCAGCTATAATCAGCAGATTTCTCAAATGGCTTAAAATGCAAATTTCTCATATGGCGTAAAATTATGATTTTTTTGCTGGACAAATGTGTCTCTACGAACATGAGTTCGTATTTGTTGAATTACAATATTGCGTGAATGTTTTAATTTAATTCTGAGTTAATTCATAGTATTTAATATTAGTACAAATATAATTATGTATAGAAAAGGTACAGAATTTAACAGTTTTTTAATTTTTTTTAAACATTTTTAACAAATTTGTGATAATACCGGAACGTACCGGTATTGATGTTTCGGTAACGGTCCAAGGTTACCGAAATAATCGAAAATACCGTTACCTTTACCGTTACCGATATAAAAAATATGTAATACCAATACCGTTACCGATACCGTTATTCGTTTCGGTTGCCAACCCTGGTTTTAAGAAAATGAAAATAGTAATTCTTTTTTTTTTTTTCGTTAATTGTTAGCTTATATAGTCAAACCGAGGTGGCGTCCTGCAACTTTTTTAAAATTACACAGAAAATAATATCGTAATTTTTTTTTTAATTAAAAATGGATTTGATATTAAATTTAACTTCAATTAAACATTTTAATTGATTCAATTAATGTTTTAATTGAATTCTTGACTTTACTGAAAACAAAAATAAAATAAACAAACGAAACCGGTTTTGTATGCATTAGTGTTAGTAGCCAATGAAAAAATAAAAATGCAAAAAACAACAAAAAAAACTTTTGAACTATTGTTTTGTATATTTTGGTGGTAGCAGCCAATAAATACATAAAAACGCAAGAACAAAATTTAGTTTTATTGTTTTCTTTAAGGCGACTGGTCGTTGCGGATAAATTGTTTGCTGATAAAATTTGTACAGTTGAAACAAAAAAAAATTATATGATGTGTTTTGCACATTGAAATATAATACAATTTTTTTTTGTTTCAACTTTACTAAAGCGACAAAAATGCATGCAATAACAAGATTTAAAAATAAAAATGTAGTTTTAAATAGTTATTGATATTTTAAAATACTACTATAATGTTTCTATGCAAAACTATACCAACTGTTTATATTTAATAAAGAAAAAAAATCTTAATAATAAAAAACAAAAAAATTCTATGTTTATTTATTTTAGGGCATTTTTTGAAGTTTAACTTTAAAATTAAATTGAGTTGTGGTCTTTTTTCAATTAAACATTTTATGTGAATCAATAAATCTATGTTATTGATTTTTAATTTTATATTATTTTTTTTTTAGTTTATTTAATTACAATTTTAATTGGTTTTCCATTTTATTTTCAATTAAAACTTTAATTGATTCAATTAACAATTTAATTAAGTTTTAAAACTGTTTTCAAACAAAATGAGTAATTAATATGCACATTTTCGTGATACGTCCGAAATCAATTAATTTTTTAATTGAATCAACGAATTTCGTAATTGAAATTCATTTTTATTTTTTTCTGTGTAGACACCAGCCTAAAAACAATATCATGTTAATAATTTTTATGTTCAAAAATCTGCATCTGTGAACCAAAATCACGATTTTGGAATTTTGTCAATGTTTTTTTAATAAAGTGCGCCAAATTTTCGAATTTTTGAGCCGGATTTGGTCAAAAAATTCGGATATGAATTTTGGTCAAAAAACGTAATTTCTTCCAACTTTGACCGCGTTTGTCGTATAAAAAATATTTTTCAAGAAAAAATTCATTGTTGTGTTAATTTAACAGAGTTCAATGGTTTAAAATTTACGTTTTTATTGTTCTTAAGCATCAATATTAAAAATCGCAAATATCGCGAACACGAACGCTAACTTCGAAAAACTTTTAGCACCATTAAACTTAGCGTACTCGAATTAACTTTACCAGTAAGGTGCCCAGCTTGTCACAAAAAGTGTTAAATTCGAGCACAGTAATATTAACGTATTCCCATATTTTCCCATTCTGAAATTTCAAAATTGTATAACATAATGCAGTATTATAATATGCCGTAAACCAAAAATCAAGATTGTGTAATTTTTGTTTAGAATGATTACTCTAGCTCGAGGTCACATTTCTTTACTAACCATTACAGTTTTATTGTAAAAGTTAGTAAAGTTCAACAAATAATTTATTAAGTTGCTTTTTTCAAATTGATAGCTTTGGTACCTAATTTCGGCAAGACTAAGAAGACACATTTCGCTTTGTGACAAACAATCATTGTCAAGACTATTTAGCAAACTAAAAACAGTTGGTGGCAGAACAATGATTATTATATCGGCTTCTTGAGAATTGTAACAGTGACAATATCATAGTAATGATATCAAAATAAATGTAACCTCGAGCTTAATTAATCTTTCTTAAAATAAAAAAAGTTTTATGTGGAATACTAACTAAGTTTTTATTTATATTAAAAAAAAAAATAATCTGCACATTACTTAAATATTTATACATTCTTTAAAACCAAGGTATTTTTTTAACATAATTTATTTTATTTATTCTATTTTCAGGTAAGTCCAATATTACGAATTTTAATACAGTTACATATGTAAGTAAATAATATTAAAAATTCAAAAATAAGAATAAGACAATTTTTTTAGAAAAATCTACAAAAACTGATATTTTTTTTTTTAATTTCTCAGCTTCGAAGAGTCTTTCTATAACAAGAATATATAACAGTATAAGAATTGTTTTGTAGGATGACCGCTTATAACTGATTTTTTGCTAAATTTTTTAAACAAAATATTTTTTTACCCTCTATCCACAGTAACGCATAAAAATATCGGTCGGGGACCCCATAAAGGGGACCCCATAAAGGCCGGTTAAGTTCAGAAATGGGTAAAATCGGATCAGGGCAAAAAAGTTTCCCCTTAAAGAACTTAAAAAAAAACTCTTTAAAACGCCAATTTTTACAGCTTTTTTCCATTTTTGTTAAACAAATGAAACCTTTTTATGCCAGAAGGAGTTCAAAGTCGTGCACTTAGACCCCGGGGGCTACAAAATTTAGTTTTTTCCGCCCGCCCCCTTTTGTGGGCGTGGATTTAAGAAAATCATAAGAATTATGAGAAAATGGTGTTACTAACAATAAGTTCAAAAAGCATAATAAATAAATTAGTAAACATTTATCGCGATGGCGAAGGTATTCCCTACCACCCCCATACAGAGCCCCCCCCCCCACAAAAAACGCCACGGAATTTTTTTTTATATATTTTAACATGTTGGAGGGTATCAAAGATTCGTAACAGCCGAATTTAACACTCTCACTTGTTTTTCGCAAATTTTCTTTAAATAAAATCAATTTTATATGTTTTTTTTTTTCTGGCACGAAATAAATATTTACAAATTGCATTAAAAATACATTAAATCATAAATTAATTGAATATTATATATTTAAAACCACAAATACCACTTAAAAAAACAAATAGATCAACCTATATACATAAATATGCCACAGCAAATAGATACGAGAGACCCCTATAAATATGTAGAGACAATACAAATTATGTACAATTCAAATGTAATCAAACGGAAATGTAAAATGTCATAGATTTAAATAAATACTACAGTGGTGCGCAAAATATTATGGGTGGAGAGAAAATAAAGAAAATGCAGAGAATTCAAATTGAAAGTTTATAACTTAATTAAAAAAATATATTAAATTAAAGTCAATTACTTGTGTAATTGAGACAATTAAAAAAATAAGTACATAAAATTTATACAGAACTATACATATTTGGTCTTTTTTTTCATTAAATAGAAACTTGTGACTTGAAAAGAAAAACGTTGAAATAGTTTTAATGTCGAAAATTTATTTCTTTAAAAAAAATTACTGAACTTAAAAATAGGGTATTATGGGATTCGGCCAAATTGAAGATACATTTCCTGCTTGTTTTCTTTTGCAAACTTTAAGGTTATTAAATTGTCTTCTTTTTTGCTCTTAACTGTACCTAAATTAAAGGCTTGAAATAAATGGTTTTTATGTAAATAATACGTATGCATATTATTTTTCTTTCCGAGTGTGAGTATAAAAGAAAATGAAAACAATAAAATTCAATACAATGGCAAAAATTAATTATTTGTAACTATTGGTAATTATTGATTAAATAAAACATGCATGAGCACGATTTATCATTCTTTCATCACCCACATAAGTATAAGGGTAACATTTAATAACACAGAAAAAAAGTGTGTAATGTAAGCGTATGTTCAATTAAATTTTTGTTATACTAACAAAAAAGTTAATTGTATTGACAAATTTAAAAACTGAAAATTCGTCAACTATAAAATTTGTTAATACCAATAAAGAGTGGCAAGTTTATAATTTTATTTTTGCCTTGTATGGTCATGATTATGATTTCAATTAATGAAATTTGTAGAAAAAAATCTGTTCCCCTAATATTCAAATTAATCAAATATCTTGTTAAATTTCCTATGTTTTCAATATTCAATAAACAAGTTTTTTTTTCAACTATGATTTGTATGTGTCCTTAAATGAAAATTGGAAAACTATTCTGTATATGCTTCGAGACACAAGCTAATGTACCAATAAGAGGCATTGAAAAAAAAAACATGTTAAGTGCTAAAAGATTACATGCCACATCACTGGCCTCTTTCAAACATCATCACCATTTTGTTTTACAGAAATAAGCTGCACATTTTACTCCACAAATTACATTCGTTTACACCTGTTCTTATGGTAGAGTTATTTTAGGCCTTAGGTTTTACATATGAAAGTGTATTTTTGCCCGTTTTACACTATACGATTTTTATAGCCTACACTCTAGTGATAGAGGGTATATATAAGTTTGTCAATCCGTTTGTAACACCTCGAAATATTGGTCTAGGACCCCATAAAGTATACATTCGATGTACGTCCGTCCCTCCGTCTGTCTGTCGAAAACACGCTAACTTTTGAAAGAAGTTTGGCATATATGTTGGACATTTACCTGGTCAGGTTGGTATTGCAATCCAGCCAAATCGGTCCAGTGGTTCAAAAGTTATGAGCAAAAGACTTAATTTCGCCAAGGGTTTTTCGTGAATTTACGAGATACAAAAGCACGCTAACTTTCCAAAGACAATACTGAGGATGCTGACGCTTGGCTTATATCTTTATCGTTCCTATGGCCTGGTTCGCATTTAATTTCAGCCAAATCTCTCCAGTGGTTCAAAAGTCATTAGCAAAACCGTGAATTTCAGATTGGTTTCACCTTAAATTCCCATGTTGAAAAACCGTTAATCATGTCTTAAAAATATTGGTAAGTCACAAAAATATTTTACAAAGTATTTTTGTCACTCAAAAATATTCTTACACTAAAAAAAAATACACTCGAAAAAAATTTTACACTCAAAAAAAATTTCACACTCGAAAAAAATTTTACACTCCAAAAAAATTTAGTAAACTATTTTTTTTTTTCAAAAATTACTTTAAAAAAAAGTTTTTTTTTTTTAACAAAGTAAAATATTTTAATTTTATTTTTTTTTACGTTAGAAAATTTACTATCACTTAAATGGGTCATTGTGGAGGGTTTTCATAGATTCGGCCAAGTCGAATTTAATTTTTCTACTTGTTTTTTTTTTTTAAATTTTAAGCAAAATGAAATTTTTTATTTCAGAAGAAGTTAAAAAAAAAATAATTTATTTTTGTCTGCTCCCTTTTTTGGGCTTGGTTAAACAAAATAACACTATGCTACAAAAAACACAAAATCTAATATAATTTTGAAATGAGGCAGTTAAGGTTGTAGGTCTCGTCGAAAAGATTACAAAAATGCCCATCAAACTTGCCAGATACCCTCAAATTTTAAAGTTATTGTAAAAAAACTTTTTTGCGACTTTTCTCACTAAACCACGTGTAACTTAAATTTTTTTTAACCGATTTTAAATTTTTTAACTGTTTTGGATAGTAGAAGGATATGGCTTTTTATGTCTGTGAATTGGCCCATACATATAAGAAAGATATGTATTGATTTTTTCAACAATATCTCATTATTTTGTTATTTTTTGAAATTTTTTGGAGTTTATCGATTTTTTTTCTGCTATAGTTCGTTCAACAACATTTATATTTATAAACGTATTCTTAAAGAAAATTTAATTGTGAATACGACGAGCTTTATGCTGAAAAAATCGGATAATAATTGATAGAATTGTGATAATTTTACTTAAAAAAGAAAATTAAGATTTTGCATGAAATTTCCGTTCGGACAACCCAGGAAAAAAAAAATAAAATAAACGAACATACTAAGAGGCCGTGTATTATTATTTCAAAGGTTTTTGGCCCCCTGAATTCGAATTTGACCTTGAAATTGCGCTATCTTATTAAGTTTCTGATATATATTAATTTATGTTAAATATCTCAAAAACTTGATGCGATAGAGCAATTTTAAGGCCAGATTCGGATTCAGCGCTTCATAATCCTTTATAAATATTGTACATGACCTCTTATGATAAATTTATTTTTTTGGCCTGGGTTATCTGGACTGCGATTTCCCGCAAAATCTTAATTTTCTTTTTTAGAAAAATTGCCACAACTCTGTCAATTGTTATGCGATTTTTTCATGATGAAACTCATCGTATTCAGAATAAAATTTTCTTTTAAAAAATTTTTAAAAATATAAAGGTTGTTGAACGAACTATAGCAAAAAAAAATCGATAAACTCGAAAAATTTTCAAAAAATAGCAAAAAAAATTAGATATTATAGAAAAAATCAATTGACATTTTTCTTAAATGTGTAGACCAATTCACACACATGGAAAGCTCTATTCTTCGTCTATCCAAAATAGTTAAATAATTTAAAATCGGTTGAAAATTTTCTGAATTACACAAGGTTTAGTGAGCAAAGTCACAAAAAAACGTTTTTTGACAATAACTCTAAAATTTGAGGGTGTCTGGCAAGTTTAATGGGCATTTTTGGGATCTACTCGACAAAACCAACAACCTATACCATGTCACATCAGAAGTATTTTTTTACTGTAGCACAGTGTAATTTAAAAAATGATAATATAGTATAATTATAGTGCAAAAAGCATAAAAATGCTTTTTCAAAAAAAAAAAAAAAAATTGGAAATAAAAAAAAAAACATTTATTTCTTAAAATATTTTTTTTCATTTTTCTAAATAAAATGCCTGCAATATTTTTTTTTGTACCTTGTGGAGGGTATCCCTACATTCGGCAAGGCCGAAATTTTTTTGTCGGTTTGATATTTTTTTAATCAAATATTAAAAAAATTTTAAAATATTTTTTTAAGGCATAGTCTTATAGTATTATAATATTATTATCAAAATTTTAGTAAAAATTATTTATTTTTTTAAAGATAAAGTAGAATTTATCATTTAAATTTACAACAAATAAAAAAATTAAATTCAATTTTAAAGCCAGTTTTACTTTTTCTTTTTTTTTTTTAAATTTTGCAAATGAATAAACACAATTTCTTTAAGAAATTTTCTTAACAATAAATTGAAAATACTTAACACCTGTGAATAAACACAACAATTGTTAGTAATTTCAACACCTCAAAATGGACACAATCACATATATTGCTTTGGTAAAAATTTTGCAATAAGTTTTGCCATCTATGAAGAGTATAACAAATATGTATTTCTGTGCACATGACCAAATATTAGGATGGCATTTATTTTAAAAAATATTACAGATTTTTATTTTAAAACATAAAAAAAAAATCAAGAAGAAAAGTTAAATTCGACTTTGCCGAATCTATGAATACACTCCACAATGCATTTTTTAAAGGATAGTACATTTTTTAACGTTAAAAAAAAAAAATTTTGTTTTTTTGAGTGTAAAATTTTTTTCGAGTGTAATGTTTTTTTTACTGTAAAAATATTTCTGAGTGTATGTTCGTCCGTATGTACACAAAATATTGTAATTTTTGTAAAAAAAATAGTTTTTTTTGAGTGTAAAATTTTTTTTGAGTGTAAAATTTTTTTCGAGTGTAATTTTTAAGATACCAATGCTTTTAAAACTAAACAAGTTTAAAAAGCATTGCTTTAAAACTAAACAAGTTTGAAAAGCATTGTTAAGTTACTCTGAAATTCAGTTTTGTTTATAACTTTTGAACTACTGGACCGATTGAGCTGAAATTTAATACCAAACAGACCTGGGGAACGGCAAAGATCCGTTTTAAGCTTCAGCAGTCTCATTATTGTCTTTTGAAAGTTATCGTGTTTTTTATCTCGAAAATTCGCGACACACCCTTGCCGAAATTTACTCTTTTGCTCATAACTTTAGAACCACTGGACCGATTTAGCTGGATTGCAATGCCAACCTGACCAGGTAAATGACCAACATATATGCCAAACTTCAGTAGCCTCTGTAAAGTCTTTCAAAAACTAGCGTGTTTTCTACGGACGGACAGAGAGACACACAGACGGACGGACCTCGATAAATCGACTTAAAATCGATCGAGGATCATGAATATATATAGTTTATGGGGCCTAAACCAATATTTCGATGTGTTACAAACGGGATGACAAACTTATATATACCCTCTATCACTAGAGTGGAGGGTATAAAAAAAATGTTTCTATTTAGAAAAAAATATAAATCTTCTTTCATATGAAATACTTATCACTTTAATACCAAAATGATCAGGGGAACGACAAATATACATATATCACCGTCCAATAATAATGAAAAAAGTCGTTGGACACGAACTGGATATTATACGTTTGAAACTAGAGACTACAGTTTTTCATTTCGTGATCCTGTTTCAATTTTATCTCTTATTTCAGACGTATATCATCCGGTTCATGTTTAATATTGGCTGTCGGACGGTGCTACCAACGAATGACATTTGGTTTTTATTTATATAGATAAATAAATATCACCCAAATGTACATAAACTACCTCAAAAACGATAACTATGAAAATCAAACTAACCACACTACAAAGCCCAACAAAGTTTGTGTATAATTACAGTAAAATCTCTTGATAGCGGGACAAATTCCTTAAATTATAAACTTAAAACGATAACTTAACCCCAATACATTAATAACGATTTTTTTTGTTTAATTTAATTTTTGTCCTTATATTTTATTTTGTATAGCATACTTTAGGGAAACATTTTCAAATATACTTACTTTATAAAAATAATTAAAAAAAACTTAGCAAATATCTTTTAATAATAGTTTTCACTGTACATAAATAACCACATACTAACCAAAACTAAATACAATTCAAGTAGAATTAAAATCTTTTTGTAATCCTCAACATCTCAAAATATTTATTTGTATGTATGTTTAGGATTGTATGTGGTTACAATAATATACGAAAAATTCAACAAAGAGCTTAAATTGTTAACAATTTGTGTTTTTTTTTTTTTTAATTTATAGTGAAATAGTTTAAATACTACAACAACAAGCATTGTCGCATTGATGAATAGTTTCCTTAATATAATGAAATATTTCATATCAATTTTTTTCTTGTTCAATATCATTGACAACGCGATCAAATTAGATATGGAAGTTTAATTTCAAAAATTTTGAAAATTCACTACTATGCAGAGAAGAGTGACATTTTCCTTTAAATTAAGATTTTCTCAAATGTCCGAGTAAATTTTTATTCTACTAGACCTAAAAGTTATGCGTTACAAATTTGTGGAAAAATTAAATAGTTTTTTTAAAAAAACTCTCAAATTCAAAGTGATCCCCAATGACCACTGACAACCCCCACAAAATAACGAGATATTTTTAATTTAAATTTGTCTTGGAATAAAGGCGATTTCTGATTTTAATTGAGGAAAACCCTGCAAAAAACAGAAACAGACGAAACTAGCGAAAGATTTCATCAAACTATAATGCCATTCGAAGACCGCTTCACTGGATTCTACGACCCAAAATTAGGTTGATGTGTCTCGGCGTTTTGGTGTGTCATTTTCACCTACTTACAGTGTTATTTAAAAAAAAAAAAAAATCATAATTTTTTTTATATTACCATAAAATTTTTTTGTTCACCAAAACTTTTTTTTCACGATTTTTTTGTCAAAAAAAATTTTTTGCATCAATTTTTTTTTTTTTTATGTCAAAAAAAATTTTTTTCTGAATTTTTTTTGTTTATCAAATTTTACTTTTTTATCAAAAATTTTCTTTTTATGATTTTTTTGTTCATAAAAAATGTTCTTTTATAAAAACATGTTTTTTCCTTCATCAAAAACTTTTTTCGTTGTATTAAATTTTTTTTTTTTCATCAAGTTTTTTTTTCTCCAAAAAAAATTTTCTCATAATTTTTTTTATCAAAATTTACTTTTTTAATTTTTTTCATTTATTCTCTCATTTTTTTCTATTAACATGATAATCTTTTTAGGCTGGTGACTAATTTTAAAAATGATAACGACTAACAAAAAAGAAAATAAGAATTACTGTTTTTATTTTCTTAAAACCAAAGGTTTGAAACTTCGATTTGTAACTTTGATACTAACTCACCAGCTGGAGAATTTTTACCAGATGGTGAATAAAACGTAACATAATTATTTTTCAACAAAAATTTTTTTTAATTAAATTTTTTACATTACCATAAATTGTTTTTCACCAAATTTTGTTTTCACAAAAATTTTTTTTATTAAAAAAAAATTTTTCATTAAAATTTTTTTTTTCTTCAAAAGATTTTTTTTTTTCATTAAATTTTTTACGTTTTTTCACCAAATTTTGTTTTCATATTTTTTTTTTTATTAAAAAATTTTTTTTTCATTAAATTTTTTTTTTTTATGAAAAATTTTTTTTCTTTTTTGAGGATGATTATACTGGCTCGAGGTCATTATTTTCTTTACTAATTAAAACCATGATATTCTCATAGCATAATTTTCAAGATTTTAAATTTATTTATGTTGGTCATTTTTGCAAGTCTTAATCGACACGTGTTTCGGAATTTGTCAGATCCCATTGTCAAGATTATTTAGCAAAAATAGAAACGACAAATCGTTTGCGCACAAACTAAAATATTAGTACATATTCGACTCTATCCACAATGGGAATTAAAAAGACGAAGAAATTGTACTATACTAGTAAAGCAACGATTGTCAATAACCAACAAAAATATTTAAAACATTTTACATATGACTGTCCATTGGACTACAACAATATGCGATGAATAGCCCTAATATGGTATAATTTCATTCACAACAACAAAAAACATATTGTTGTAGTCCAATGGACTATCATATGTAAAATGTTTTAAATATTTTTGTTGGTTATTGACAATCGTTGCTTTACTAGTATAGTACAATTTCTTCGTCTTTTTAATTCCCATTGTGGATAGAGTCGAATATGTACTAATATTTTAGTTTGTTCACAAACGATTTGTCATTAGACTCGTTTGCTACTTTGTAGTAAATCGTTTCTATTTTTGCTTAATAATCTTGACAATGGAATTTGACAAATTCCGAAACACGTGTCGATTAAGTCTTGCAAAAATGACCAACATAAGTAAATAAATTTAAAACAAAAAATTATTTTCTTGAAAATTATGCTATGAGAATATCATGGTTTCAATTAGTAGAGAAAATAATGACCTCGAGCCAGAATAAACATCCTTAAAATATAATATTTTAAAGGTCGAATAAAACGATTTTTATTTTTTAATAAAAATTAATCAGAATTTAAAAATGTTTTCTTTAAATTTTTTTTTTTCATCTAAATAATTTTTTTATCAAATTTAGTTTGTCATCAATTTTTTTTTAGCAATTTTTTTTTTTAAATTATTATTTGGTTTTCATAAAAAAAAAGTTTTTTTTAATTTTTTTTTTCATCAAATACTATTTTTTTATTAAATAATATTATTTTCATCAATACATTTTTTTTCATCAAAGACAATTGTTTCATCAAAAAATTTTTTTTTTTACCAAATTTTTTTTTTCATCAATACTTTTTTTTTCATTAAAATTTTGTTGTTCATCAAAAAAGTGTTCTTTTAATTTATTTCTCATTTTTTTTTTCACCAAGTCTTAAATTCTGACATTAAAATATTCCATTTGTTTAACAAATGTACAAAAAAAAAAAAACAAGTGAGAGTGTTAAATTCTTCTGTGCCGAATCATGTATACTCTCCAAAATGTAAATAAAACTTTTTTGCACTAACAATAAGTAATGCACTCATTAACCAAGTTTACTGCTCTTTTGGTTTAGACAGCATCTTGATTTTCACAGACAGACGAACGGTTGTATATAGCTAGATAGTCTTGGAAATGGATCTATAGTATATAAACTTAATGGGGAACTCGACCGGTATTTCAATTCATTTTGCATGAAATGGCAAATAACATTATTTTTCTAAAAAAAAACTTTGATTTGGGAATGTACACCCAAATCTTTAGCAAAACATTATCATGATTTAATGTTCGCAGGCACTTTTATTTTTTAAATCGTCATTTTCACTCCAGGACTCGTACTTAACGAACCCGGGCGACCTTAAATACATTGCCGATAATTTAGAGAAAATGTTGATATTACTTTTTCACAAATCTTCGAATCAATTTATTTTAAGGACCACCCGACTGAAACAGTTTTTATTTAAGCCAAATCAGAACTTTTTAACAAATGGCGCCCTTCGACCACAGCTTAGAGTTTTTGGTAAAATTTTTCTAAAAAACCCCAAACATTAATCGAATGTCGCCAGGGGTTGAAATTATTGGATTTGGCTTAAATTAATTTTAAATTAAAGTGTTTCTCAAGCTCTATTAAATGCTTACAAGGAAGGTCTCCCTGGTGTCTCCCTTCGATCTTTATGGAATTGGTTTTATTTTGTAGAGCAGGAAAAATAAAGGGACACGTATTTTTTTAGCGGCCCAAATTCATATTTAGGGGGTGAAAATGAGGGGTAAGAAACCGTCATTTTTCAGTTTTTTGCGTTTAGAAACAAATAAACCTAGCCTTGTTATATACCAAATGAAAGGTTTTTGGAAAACCTATCTTCGTGTAAGGAATGTGTCCAAACATGCACAACTTTTCGTCATATTGAGTAAAATGCCAAAATGTTAGGAAATTTTTTTTAATATGTCGAAAAATATTTACGGGATAGGTATTTTAAATACCTTTAATCTGATACCGTGATCACACCAAGGCAATGTACATTTTTCTTCCTGTAATTCTGAATGAGTTTAGAGTTTAAATATTTTTATTTGGACCTTAGCGATGTGTTATTTAAATTCTTTATGCTACTCGTAGTATAGGGTTTTTATATTTACTAAATATTCTCGACAATGAAAATTTTTTACGAACATAATTACGAACATAATTAAATTTAAAACAGAAAAACTATTTTCTTGAAGATTATTCTGTGAAGATTTCGTAGTTTTAAATAGTAAAGGAAAAATTACCTCGAGCTAGAATACACCTGTTGAAAACATATTTTAAAGGTCAAATAAAAAATTTTTATTTGATTTTTTCTGTAAGTACAGATCGAGCACGGGCTCTAATTATATTTGTTATAAGGGTTCAAGTTGAAAAAATGCAGAAGAAAAATTGAATTTCTAAAAATTATAGACATTTCTGGTATTTCCCATACCGGTTTCAAACACCCCAGTTAGTGTCATCATCAGTAGGATTTTAAATGTCGGTTTGTCTTGTTAATGAAAACTGTTTTTTATATATGTGAATATTTATACACTCAAAAAAAATACGTTAGTAGATTTACTAATTTTTTTTGCTAACGCTAGTTATCTAACTTTTAGCAAATTTTTAGTTGAGATTAGCATGTTAGCAAAAAATTCTTGTAAACTTCATTTAGCACATTAGCAATTTTAAACAAACTTTGAACTAACTTCTTTTGCTAAATTTGAAATTGAGTTGACTACATTTTACAAGATATTTTGCTAATATTAGCAAAATAAATGGTAAATTTTTTTTTTATTTTCAGAAAAATTAAAATGGCGCTATCTCGGAAACTAAGCCAAATAGAGCAAAATGGAGGCCATTTTTGGTTCTTAGAATCTCCATAGTATCGCCGGTCCTCTTCACATGTGTGGACCCTAATGGGCCCTAACTTTGGATCCAAAAAAGTTAGCATTCCCGAAAATTTTTAAATGCTCATATCTCGGTAAATATTACCGACACAACAAAAAGTCCAAAAGCATTTTTGTAGCTCTCAATACGTAGAACAAGACCGCAAAATAGTCAAAAGCTCTCCGAGTAAAATTTTTGAAGTTATCGAGTTTTTTAATTCTCAAGACCCACGTAGTACCCTATAATCACGTATCTCAAAAACTAAGCCAGGTAGAGCGAAACGGATACAAATTTTGGATCAAAAACTATGACGATAAAGGAACCCAACTAGGTCTAGGCCCATCGGGGTCTGGACCTATCGGGTCCGAACCCAATGGGGTCCTCAGATGTGTATAAACTAAGTTAAAAAAAAAAAAATATTTAGTTAACTAATTATTGGCAAAACATTTTTGCTAACTTTAGCAAAAAAATTGTGTGTTCAAAATCAGCAAATTTTCTTGTAGGTTTACAAGCTTTTTTTGCTAACATTACAGTTTTTTTTTTTTTTTGAGTGTAGTTTCTACAGAATAAATTTTGACAGTTTCCAACACTACAATTCTATTTCTAGCAATCTCAACCTCACTTCATACTTTCTTTCAACTTTTCTGTCTCTTACATTATTTCGCAAGGGTTTTTAATATTTTAAAAAAATTAATCATAATTTAAATTTATTTAAATGTTTACTATTGTATAAAATTTTTAATAATTAAAATGCGATTTAAGTTTCTTGCACTCAAAAATGAAACGTGGGTATTCAATACTAAAAATTTAACTAAAGAACTAATGTTTTAGTCTAAAAGAACCTAGTGCAGGAATGGGTAATCAAAACTTACATATTTTACTAATATTATTCAAAACCAGTAAAAATTAATAATTTTAGTTTTTTGAAGATACTAAAAAACTATTGTGCTACTGGTAGTTAGTAACTTATTAGTAGATTTGGGTACTAAATCACTTACTAAAACTTTTACCGTAGAATTTGTTTGAGTGTACATTTCTTAAATTTAATAAAATTAAAAAAATTTAATATTTAATTTTAGTAATTGAAATTCACTAAAATTATAAACTCATAAATAATGTACATCTCATTCATTCAATATTTGTTTTTACAAATACTAAATTCCTCAAAGCATAATATTGACATACAAAATGTTGTTTTAAGTTTCTTTTCATTTAGACTAATTAAAAAGGTTTTACTAAAAATGAAAATAAAAATTATTATTTTTAAAAAAAAAATCAATAGAAAATTATGAACAGAGTGCTTTTTGCAGCATAAATGCATAAAACTACTTATAAATTTTCCAAAAAAACAAATATTTGTTATTTTCTAAATCAACAAATCACCAGAAAATTTAAATTATTAGTTTTGAAATTGAAAAATTTATTACACTTAAAATTTCTTTGAGCAATACATATTTGCATAATCATTATAATCATCTTCATCAGAATTGAGAAATTAAAGAATTTTTCAACATTACAGCCATAAATAGTCATTTAATATTCCCAGGACGTCTGTATGTCTGGTTATTTGAGGTTTTTTTTTCTATATTTGTTACTTTTTAGATACTTTTTTTTTAAATATAGATACTAATTTCTACAATCATTCATTCAATCGTTCACTCATCCATTAATCTTTTTTTCATTTTTAAATTATTGCTATTTTTAAAAAAAGTATATATTTTTACAGTACCAACAGAGTAAGTTATATTTTGTGTGTGCGTAAATGCATATAATAGGGTGGCAGTGTCAAATTTAAGGATATATTGAAATTATTTTCCATGTGAAATATCGCGCTGAATCCTAAAATTAAGTACAAAAGTTCAACAGTAGAGCAGTTTTTAAGATATTGCTTATTTTTTTAAATTTCTTTTTATATTTTATGTGAGTATTATTCTAGCTCGAGGGCCAAAAAATCTATTTATGATATTTACATAATAGATTATTTATTTATTGCTTTAAAAAAATTACTCATCTTATAGTACATCTATACAGATCTGTTTCAATTTTACTAAGGGATCATCAGCAGATTTAGGAGAAACTAAGAGATTTACCAACAACATGTTTAAGAAACATTGTTGGTAAATCAAACCAGACATTACATGATAATCACTTTGTAAGGGAAAATAATATCTGAACAGATGTATGAGATGAGTAACTTTTTTTAAGACATAAATAATCTATTATGAGAATATCATAAATATAATCGTTGGGCCTCGAGCTAGAATAATATTCTAATCGATTACATATTTAATATTTTTACTTGCCACCCTTATTAAACCCATATATCTACAACTGTTTTAAGTTATTACTTGCCATTATTATCATTTTCTACTATTTCAACAACCAACCAACCACTACTATTACTTCCACTACTGACTACACTCAACAAATATTCTTAGTAAAACAATAATCAACCAATTATGTAAGTAAAATGAACTAAATATAACAGTTGAAACCATTATTATTTTTTTCATCAAAACTTTTTTTTCATCAAAATTTTTTTTTCATCAAAATTTTTTTTTCATCAAATTTTTTTTCATAAATTTTTTTCATCAAAAAAAAATTTTTTTTTTTCATAAATTGTTTTTTATCAAAAAATTTTTCTTTCCATCAAAAATTTTTTTTCATCAAAATTTTTTTTCACCAAAAATTTGGGGTTCATTAAATTTTTTTTTATATAATTTTGTTTTTCGTGAAAAAAAATATTTTTTTTTACCAAAACTACTTTTTCACCAAGTCTAAGCTTTTCGCATAAAAATTTTCTATTTGTTTATCAAATGTACATAAAACAAGTGAGAGTGTTATATTCTTTGGTGCCGAATCTTTTATACTCTCCAAAATGTAAAAACACTTTTTTGCACTTATTTTTGCACTCACTTACGAAATTTACAGCTCTTTTGGTTTTATAATGAAGTCCGCGACTGATATTTCAATTCGTTTTGCATGGAATAGCAAAGTAATATTATAACATTATTTTTTCAAAAAAAACTTTGCTTTGGCAAGTACACCCAAATCTTCCGCAAAACATTATCATGATTTAATGTTTTGGGCAAGAGTATAAAATTCGCAGGCATTTTTTACATTTTGGAGAGTATAAATGATATGGCACAGAAGAATTTAACACTCTCCATTGTATTTTTTTTTTGTACACTTGTTACACAAATAAAACATTTTTTATGTTTTGATAAATATGAAAAACCAAAAAATTTTATGAAAAAAATATATTGATGAAAAAATAATTTTTGATGGAAAAAAATTTTTTGATGAAAAAAAAAATTTATGAATAAAAATATGACGAAAAAAAGTTTTTGATAAAAAAAAATTGGCAAAAAAAAACATATGAGGCATTCCACAAATGTCCCGCTTCAGAAAAACACGTGTCCCGTTAGTTTCTGAATAGGTTGTTTAGATAGCCCTATATGGAACTTAGAAAATAGCGTTTTTGGTTTTTCAATTTTTCAAAAACTGGGCTTAGGAGGCGTGGTCAAATATTGGAAAAATGGTAAAATTTGTGGAGAGTTGCCTTGGTTAAATATTTATCACATTAAAACGGAATGCACCACAATCTTAAAAATTTACATTGCTTTTCGTTTCATCCCATCCGATTTTGGTTGTTGCACTGTGTTATCAAAAAAATTTTCCAATGACTCAAACAAAAATAAAAATTTAAATACAGAAAAAAAAAACAATTTTTTTGACCTTTAATTCTGACCACCAGCTTTTTTTTAACAAATAAAGTGTTAATTCAGGCGCGGATCCAAGGGGGGAAAATGGGGGAAATATCCCCACCAAACCGATATCGAAAAACAAAAAAAAGAAGGGAAAGGAAAAGGAAGAGAAGAAAAAAAAAAGAAGGAAGAGAAGAAGAAAAACAAGTAGAAAAGTTAAATTCGACTTGGCCGAATCTATGAATAACCCTCACTGTTGCCAATTATTTTTTCACCAAAAACCTCTTAATTTTACTAAAAAAGCGCTAGAAACCGACAAAAAAAAAATTATAAAAAAAGCGCAAAAAACTGAAAAACTTGGCGTTTTTGATTGAAAATAAAAGAAAAATTAAAAAAAAACCTCCAATTTTTTTTCCAGGCAAATAGATTTTCACCAAAAATAGCGTTAGAAACCACAAAAAAAAATAACGGGAAAATTTAAAATTCTCCCGCTAAATTTCGAAAAAAGAGCTAAAACCCGTCGTTTTTATTGAAAAAAAAAAGAAAATAGAAAAAACCTACAAATTACACCAATACCCCGGTTTGCGTCGCTTCGTTTTGCGTCGTTTCGAAGTTGCGTCGTTTGAAAGTTTCTGTGACTTCGAAGCTGCGTCGTATTTGTTTCAGTTTGCGTCGCATGGCTTTAAAGTTGCGTCTATTATTTTTCAGTTTGCGTCGCATGGCTTCGTAGTTGCGTCGTCAGTGTTTCGGTTTGCGTCGACAATATTTATTTTTTAGCATAAATATAATGGGTGTATGTATAATTGTATTCACAAAGCTTAAACAGAAAAAGGAGATTCCCCATTTTAGTCTAATATTTGGGAAGGTGGTCTACTGGTTGCCAGTTTAAGTTCATTTTTTATTAAAAAAATATGTTCTTTGTATTGAAAATTTACTTTTTCAGCTAAAATTATGAGTTTTGGAACCAATTTTGGAACCAAAATTCTCCGGTCCCAATTAGCGACGCAAACCGGGGAATTGGTGTACATTTTCTACGCAAATTTACTGTTTGTGAAATTCACACTTAGCGATTTTAAGTCTTTTAGAAATACGTGTTTTAAACAAAAAACGCTAGATTTTCCCGCTAAACCAATTTTCACCCGCTAAATCTACACAGTCTTTCAAAAGTTAACGTGTTTTCAACAGACAGACAGTCGGACAGACAGACGGACAGACAGACGGACAGACAGACGGACGGACATCGCTAGATCGTCTTAAAATCGATCGAGGATCATGAATATATGTCAAGTCCACTTTTATTAACATTGAGATTTCAATTTAGTAGGTATTGTGAAACTCAAAATACATCATTTGAAAAAAAAAAATAATAAATATAAATTTAAATATGTTGATCTAAAGAAAAAACCTACGTTTATAAACTTAAAAAATGTCAACCTACAAAAAAGTTAGAAAGTTTTTTGTCACTCCTAAAATCAAAAATCAAAAATGGACTTGACAGGTTTGCCGACCAATATTTCGAGGTGTTACAAACGGTGTGACAAACTTATATCTACCCTCTATCACTAGAGTGGTGGGTATAGAAACCTAACTTTTTGACCTTTAATTCTTCTGACCACCAGTTTTTTATATCCTCCACTTAATACTTTATTAATTTTCTATACAATATTTTTCAATCTGATAATCACCTTAGAATCTATTCATCGATATATCTACAATTTCAATTTAAACGAAATTTTACTGTAAAAATGTTTTGAGTGTATATAGTAGTTGCCATTTGTACTTAAATTGTATATTGTTCATTTAAGTAATGTTGTCGTTTTTGGCATTGATGTAGTAATAATTTTAATGTACTGTTAACAAAAAAATTTTTTATATTTCTATTTACTTTAATTTATGTTGTTGAAATTTATAATTGATGGCAGTATTTTGCCAGGAAAATTTTAGGACTTTAAAAATTAACAAAAACAAAAAAAAAAAAAAAATTTCCCCGCGATATCTTGAAAACTTGATGTTTTCAAATCTTGGCATTCTCAAATCAGATTTTTTGTGTTTCCGTTATTCCTTAAATTAGTTTAATCTGCAAGCACTTTTTATGGAATGTATCATATAATTTCTGCTAAATTGGTTTGTTGTAACATCGATTGTGATTTAACTTTAGAATCGTAGGTTTTTGCCTACATACATATACAACGATATTTGAAATGCGTGTATGTATTTGTAATGATGCCTCCTACATACATGTTTATGTACATGATAAATTGTTGAACAAATGTTTGGCTCATGGCATTTGGAAAATCCTCAATGCTGTTACATTTTTTTTTTTTTATTATTGTTTGTTCTTGTAAAGAGTGTTGACATCGAATGTTAACCTCATTTAAATTTATGTTAAACATACGATGTAATTTTGTTTGCGATTTAGATTTTAATACGCATTTAGAATAGATAATTGATAGAATTTTGAAGAATTTAAGAGAATTAGTTACAGAATTAGGGAAAAAGTCCTCGAAGACTAAAGAAAAACAAGTACAAAAGTTATATTCGACTTGGCCGAGTCTATGAATACCCACCAATGCCCTTTTTAAGTGATAGTAAATTTTCTTACGTGAAAAATAACAATTTTGTTTAAAAATATTTTATTTTTAGTACAAAATTTTTTTTTTTAGTAATTTTTGAAAAAAAAAAAATTTACTAAATTTTTTTTGAGAGTAAAATTTTTTTGAGTGTTTATTTTTTTTAAAGTAAAAATATCTTTGAGTGACAAAAATGCGTTGTAAAATATCTTTGTGACTTACCAATGTTTTTAACACATGTTTAACGTGTTTTCAACACGTGAATTTAAGGTGAAACTAATCTGAAATTCACGGTTTTGCTAATAACTTTATAACCACTGGACCGATTTGGCTGAAATTTGATAGGAACTAGGTCAGGGAATCGACAAATATATATGCCAAGCTTCAGCATCCTCAGAATTGCCTTTCAAAATTCACGGTTTTGAAAATAACTTTTAAACCTCTGGACCGATTTGAAATGGCTACAATTCAATAAGAACTAGGTCAGGGAATCGAAAAATATATATTCCAAGCTTCAGCATCCTCAGAATTGCCTTTCGAAAGGTAGCGTGTTTTTTATCTCGTAAATTCACGAAAATCCCTTGCCGGAATTCAGTCTTTAGCTCATTACTTTTGAACCACTAGACCCATTTTACTGGATTGCAATACGAACCTGGCCAGGTAAATTACCAACATATACGCCAAACTTCAGGAGCCTCCGTAAAGTCTTTCAAAAGTAAGCGTGTTTTACACAGTCAGACAGACAGACGGACGGACGGACATCGCTAGATCGTCTTAAAATCGATGAAGGATCATGAATATATATACTTTATGGGGGCCTTGACGAATATTTCGAGGTGTTACAAACGGAATGACAAACTTATATAAACCCTCTATTACTAGTTTTTTTTCATAGTTTTTTTTTTTTGAAAATATCAGTTTTTGGTTTTGGACGAGAGTGAACGTTGTTTCATAAAAAATAAAAATTTTTAAGCAGAATATACTATCAAAAGCAACTAAACTAAAACTAAGCTTATCAAAACCGATTTTTTTTTTCAAAAATGTTTAGAGTAAGACCCCAACCAGCCTAAAATTTTTTTTCATGCTCACTTTTGGAACTGAAATACTTGTCCGACCACAGTAAAACTTTTAGTCATTTATAAGCTAATCAAGCTAAATTATAATAAAAATAAAAAAAAAACAAGTAAAAAAGTTAAATTCGGCCTTGCCGAATGTAGTGATAACCTCCACAATTTCAAAAAGATTATTGCAAAAAACTTTATTTAAAAGGAAATTACTTTTGAAAAAAAATTTTGGTAAAAAAATCCGCGATTTTTTTTCTTTTTTTGTCAAAAAATATGTTCGTACTTGTTTAAATACCATTTCGTGTTCAATTATTTTCACATATGTCAACCAGAAGCCGAATTAAAGCATTTTGTATTATTAGGTTATGTTGAATGTATTGAAATTTTTGAGGTGTCCTAACATTTTCGTTCATAACTTTTGAACCGCTGAACCGATATCGCTCAAATGCAATACCAAACTTCTCGGGAGAACTTCCAATAAATATGTTAAGTTTCAGTCATCTATGTACAATATTTTGTCCGTGACAGCATTTTCCACAGACAGACAGACGGACATCGCTAGAATGTCTTAAAATCGATCGGGCATCATGAATATATATGGGTCATTCCATGTCAAATCGGGCACTTTGAAATCTTTTTTTTTTAGATTTTCCCAATTTGTTTACAGTTTTTAGTACCCTTCGAAAAATCCTTCGTGGTAAATTTTCAGATTTTTTTGATGACCCGTTCAAAAGATATCGAATTTTTAAAAATTGGTAGTTTGTTCCTGTACTCAAACTTATTTTACTCATAACTTCTTCAATATTGGTCCAAATTTAAATTTTTTTTTTTTCAAAATTTTTGTTTTTTTTACGTACTTTAAAAAAAAAAAATCCCAAAAAATTCCTTAAAGCGCTCTATTATGCGATTTTTAAGTTTTAAAGTTTAAATCTCATTTTTGAAAATGTTTGTACTCTTCGATTTCGTGGGATAACGATTATTACTATTTTTTAAAAATTTTTGAAAAATTGTATTGTAATTTTCCAATCTTTAAATCATTTCTACTGCTCGAATGGTGCGTCATAGAGGGGTCCTTTAAAAGACCGACCCCCATTAATTTTTTCGTCTAAACATTTCTTTGGATAATGATTATAACTATTTTATGAAAAAATTTTATTATAATTTTCCAATCTTTAAATCATTTCTACTGCTCCAATGGTGCGTCATAGAGGGGCCCTTTATAAGACCGACCCCCATTAATTTTTACGTCTTAACATTTCTTTGGAACAAACTAATACCCTATCTCCAATTTATAAGGGGGCTCCCACACAAAACGACATTTTTAAAATTTTCTCCAACCGCTCTAACTGCCCTAATAGTGCCCGTAGAGCAACAAAATGTATGACCGACCCACAATATTTTTTTAGTCCAAACATTTTCTCTGAACACACCTACCCTCTATATTTAACTGTTAAGGCGGTCCCCATACAATTTTTTTTATTTTTTTTAAATTTGTTTTATTTAATCAGCTTCTACCGGTCCAATGGAGCTTCAGAGAGGGGTCATTAGTGAGACCGACCCCCATTTATTTTTACCCTACAACATTTTTTAAAACATACCTACGCCCTATCTCCACTCCCTAAGTAGGCTCCCATGCAAATAACAGTTGGAGCAAATTTTATAAAAATGTAATTTTGTATGGGAGCCTACTTAGGGAGTGGCGATAGGGCATAGGTATATAAAACAAAATTTATAAAAAATAAAAAAAATTGTATGGGAACCGCCTTAACAATTAGAGATAGAGGGTAGGTGTGTTCAGAGAAAATGTTTGGACTAAAAAAATATTGTGAGTCGGTCGTACATTTTGTTGCTCTAAGGGCACTAGTAGGGCAGTAAGAGCGGTTGGATCAAATTTTAAAAAATTTCGTTTTGTGTGTTACTAGTTTGTTCCAAAGAAATGTTAAGACGTAAAAATTAATGCGAGTCGGTCTTATAAAGGGCCCCTCTATGACGCACCATTAGAGCAGTAAAAATGATTTTAAGATTGGAAAATTATAATAAAATTTTTTCAAAAAATAGTTATAATCATTATCCCACGAGCCTCCTGGGCAAAAAATTTGTAGAATCGATAGAAGTTTTACACAAAAAAAATTCAAAAAAATCGAAAAGTACAAACATTTTCAAAAATGAGATTTAAATTTTAAAACTTCAAAATCTAATACTAGAGCGCTTTTAAGAATTTTTTGGGATTTTTTTTTTAAAAGTACGTAAAAAAACAAAAATTTAAAAAAAAAAAATTAAATTTGGACCATTATTGAAGGAGTTATGTCAAAAAAATCTGAAAATTTACCACGAAGGGGTTTTCGAAGGGTGCTAAAAACTGTTATTAAATTTGAAAAAAAAAATTCAAATTCAAAGTGTCCGATTTGACATGGAATTCCCCATATATAATTTATGGGGTACTAGACGGAATGACAAAGTGAGTATGCCTCCATACTGTTGGAGGGTATAAAAATAATTTCGATCGATATTTACATTTTTTTTATAATTTTAATATTTTTTTTTGTAATTTTACAAATTTCCAAGGTTTTTTTACAAAAAATCTACTAAATTAACGAGATTTCCGAGTAAGTTTTATTGCCACAAAAAAGTTGTAAATTTAAAATTTTATTGGTAAAAATCTTGTAATATTACGAAAACTATACCAGTTCTGTAACATGTTTTCGTTCACTAGTCAGGGGATAATTTCTTTCTGATAAATACTACCACTGTTGAAACCAAACCTATTTTAATATCGAATCATTTGTTGACAACGAAATATCACACACAAAAACTGGGAATTGTAGTAATAACAATTGTTGAATGCAACAGCGGTATACCTAAGGATAAAAAAGCATTGCATCACATTATTATTAACAACTACCTTGCACTTCCATCTTTCAGACCAATGTTTATAGGAGACCAGACTTTTCGAGAACAGGAAAAACAGAGCTGGATTTAGAATAATGAAAAATCCAACACACTCGTATGCCAAGAAAGAGGAATGTGGGGCCAATACGTAAGAATGAGGCTGACAAACAAGTCATCGTTATAAATTTATAACGCTAAGGAGCTATAACGCTATAACGCTAAGACTCAAAGTCAACAAAGAATAAGAATCAAGATTCACAAAAATTTTAATTCACACACTTTCATTCTGAAGTATACTCCTTTGTCAATGTGGAAGTGGAGGAACATTTATTAAAAACGTACAATTTCTTTTCAGCATAATTTCATTTTCCAATTAATCTTCAAGAAACCGATATCTTTAGGATTTCGATGTTTACTTTTCCTATTTTTTCAAGCCTACTCTTCTATTCAATATAACTTTCTTGTTAAACGATTCCTTCATTAAAAATTTTAGCTCTGAAAGTCAGCCTTTTTTTCTGTTTAAATGAATTTATTAAATTTCCCTTCTACAGTAAAAAAAAAGAAAAGAATGTGAATTAATTAATTTTTATGATGACTCTGGGAGAAGCAATACAAACATAATCAGAACTTTAGTGTTGGATAAATTTGAAGATGATTTTTTGCATTTGTGTTAAAATAGTAAAACAGCAAAAAAAAAATGTTAAATAAATGAAAGTGTATGTATGTGCCCCAAGGGTATAACAATACTTAAACATAAAGACTGTGATAGACAAACATGGCAACAGAGGCCTTTTGCAATGCAATTTTACACCTACAACTAGATTATCGTCATTTAAATTTGACGAAAATTTTAAATTTTTTGATTTATGGGTCATTTTGCTAACTAAATTTTCACTTACACAGAATTCGGTTGCTGTTGTGACAACCAAATTTTATGGTTGTTTCAATTTAAATTATATCAACCTTATTCAGTTGTGACTACCGATATTCAATTGTGACAACCTATATTTAAGTTTTTCAAAAGAATTTTTGTTGACTTTCAGTTGAAAACTGTCATATTTGTTTTCTGTGTGTTATGTTAGTTCAAGATCTATTCAATTAACCGAGGTATCGGTGTTTTTTTTTTGTATATACAACCACATATTTAAGTGGGCACATAGATAAGAACCATTTAAATAAGGGAAATAACTACACCAGAAACATAAGAACATGACAAATGACATTACAACAGCAATAACAACAATAGCTAAATGAAATGAAAATTCTAAGTTAACAACATTTAAATGTACAGCTGTTGCTTGCATTTAATAGAAGTGGAAGTGCTACTGCTGCTTATTCAAACTAACGTCAATTCCCTCATCTGCGTACATATGCACGAGTATAAACACGCACACAATCATATATAAGCTAGATCGTCAAAAAAATGTAGTATACTTTTAGGGGGTACAATTACAATTGCAGCAACTAACTACATTTTGCTGTTGCTTGGTAATGAAATAATTTGCTAGCGACTGCAATGGAGGTAAGGTTTAGAGTGGCTCTGAGGATTTTTGGAAGCTACCTCCGATTCAATGTATGAATCCAAGTGACACGTGTCACTGAGGAGGGAAAGTATTTGTTGATCTCGAACTTCCCTGCGGCCATACAGCTTTTGCATTATCGGAAACCCTTACACAATCAGCGTGTATTCTGCGTTGGTAAAGAGTTGCTCTGAGGATTATTAGTAGTTATCTCTGATCCGCTGTTAGGTTAGGTTAACAGTGACTCTGAGGATTTAGGGATACTATCTCCGATCCAATGTATGAATCCTTGTGATATACGTCACTACTTAGAAAGTGCAGAACAATGAGAAGAAAAGTGTTTGTTGATCTCAAACTTCCTTGTGGCCGTACAGCTTTTTCATTATCGGAGACAATTTCGCGGAAAATGATGTAACAATTGATCATAAATTTTTAACTCTATGAATGCTTTAAAATCGGCTGGTACACTGAAAGAATTATTGTTCATGATATCTATGAACATATTTCATAAAACCAAATTCATAGAATCTATGAAACAATTCATTGGCTGAATGAATATTCATTAGTATTTTGAAATATTTCATAGAATTTTATTCATAGATTTTGTAAGATTCATAGAAAAAATTCATAGAAAAAAAATGTCATTAATAATTTTTTAAAAATTAAAATAATGTTACAATAATTAAATAATTTGAATAAATATATTAAAAAAATATAAAAAATATAAAAAAAACATAAAAAAAAATAAAAAAAAAAAAAAATTGTGCTGCCCAGGCGGGGTTCGAACCCAAGACCTACCGGCTGGGAAATTTATAATCGACGCCTTAGCTATCAGCGCCACCAAAGGAGGAAAACCTCGCCGACTAACACTTAGTTTTGTAATGTTCGTTATTTTTTTTTTTGCAAATACACAAACATTCTGTTTTCTACAAACATACACACAGATTTTGGCAGAGCATTGTGGCAGAGCATAATATTTTAAAGCAGCATATTAAACAAAATTGATTTTAAGTGTTATAACTTGTTTATATACTTTAGCTCAGTGGTTAGAGACTAAGCTTCACGAACAACTGGTATTGTGTTCGAATCTCGGTGGGGATCAGAAAATAAATAAATTTTTAAAAATAGAATATTGTAAATAAATAAAAATAAAATAATAAAGTGAATAAAAATTAAATAATAAAATAAAAAAAAATAGAATTGAACAATAAAATTTTTTTTCCATAGCCTATGAAATTTTTCATAGGTATCTGGTTTCTATGAATTTGTTTCATAGATTCTATGAAGGGCATCATTGGCTCACTTCTAATGATTTGTTTCATAGAATCAATGTACGTTTTCATAGCCATAATGAACAAAATTCTTTCAGTGTACCAAAACTGGTCAACTTACGTAGCACAAATGGACTCTAAGGTCCGTTATGATATCACGATACTGTAAAAAAGTTCCCCTACTAGCCCCAGCCGTTTAACTAATATAAGATCCTCATAAAACTCATAATTTATTGAATTTTGACATTCGACAAATCAAAAAGATCGTGCAGCTTTCTAGATTCCATTGAAACGTGTCTCTAATCAGCAACTGCCTGGAACTTACCGTGTTTTCCTACAGGGCAGGAAATTACAGCAACCACCGCCGAAATATTTCCTCTTGGAAGCTCACTTGTGCGCTTTCGATCAAGAGAAAGCCTAATCTGTCTTATAGTCTCACATGTCCTTCCATATGCCCATCTCTGATTAGCCTCTATCGCAAAACAAAGCCGTTGACTTTGCTTGAAAGTTTCTAGAGGCATACCAACACATTCTGATTCAGTAGGAGCCCTGTCTTCCAAGCTCATCGGTTTGTTTTTTAGTTTTCCAGAACATTGGATAAATGTTGACTGCGGTTGTAGGCAAAACATTGTATTTCAACGATGCACAGTGTGACATTTGGCCAATCTAGGTGGACAAAAATCTAATTTAAAAGATCCTGGCTTGAAATTTGATTTGATAATAATGTAGGACATAACTAATATTGACAACAAAATTTGGAACAATCGAACAATTGCCACGCCCATTTTTGGGAAATTAACTATTATTTAAGAAATTGTTTAAATAATTTGATGAATTTTTATGAAATTTTGTAAAAAAAATTATTATTTGTGTACCATTTTGTAAAAAAAATTGTACACAATAACTTCAAAGATAATTATTGATGGGCGGTGTAAGCCCACTTTTTTATAACTGATATTTAAGCTGTGTTGGACAACCTTGGGCTAGATTTCATTTTTTTGACTTATGTACATTGTAAAATAAACTCTATACTGTAACAAAAAGGGACGTGGTCAACCCACTATTTGCAGTTTTATATATTTATTACAGACAAAAAGATTTAACAAAACTTGACAGCAAACGCGTTGCAACTTTTTAAAATTAAAATAGAAATAGCAGTACAGTAATTTATTGAGATCGTGTGATTTGTATCACTCATATTTTAGAATTTCAAACCAAAAAATTAAAGTTATTTGGTTTTCATTATTTTAATTACATTGCGAATTCTAAGAATTTAACAATTATCCAATTTTCCCAAATTTTATACAAAAACTAAACATCGTTAAAAAAATGTAATGCCGTTAAACAAGGGTTTGGTGTAATAACACATTAAATTTTATATTATAATGTATTCTTACATAATCATTCAATTTTATGTGCAATATAAGTGTATTTTTCTTATAGTTTAAAACTAAATGTCTCTGGAATTAAAAAAAAAATCAAGCAAAAAGTCCATTTTAGACGTTCACTAAACTTTAAAGTTCTCTATAAATCGCAAAAAATCGCCAGCAAACATGGTGTAATCTCTTACTAGAGACATTCCAACACCTGCCACATGTATAGGTCGTGTGAGGGAGCGTGAGGAAACTATAGTTTAATTCCAACGAAGTTTCCATTTTTTTTTTTAATTTTTAATTTTTGTTTTTAATAAATTACAACAATAAGTTTTCGATTAAATTAAAAAATGAGCACGGATTTAAAAACTAGATTAAAAATGCTGTATTTAAAAAAAAATGGACTTATAGCTCCAAAAACAAAAAAAGTTATTAGTGTTTGAAGTTGGGATGGTGCTCAAAAATATATTTTATTTCTCAAAAGTCTATTACAAGATGTGACTTTAAACTTCTGTATCAAATGAAACAGTACTTTTTTCGTCATATTATGATTATTTCCATAGTATATGGATTGTTTGCTGTCACATTCATTTAAATTATAACAATTCGCCAACTTTTACTTTTCGATTTTTGTCCATCTAGATTGGCCAAATGTCGCACTGTGCGATGCAGCCACTTTTCAACACAGAGTGCAAATGCTGTAACTAAAAAGTGTCAATAAATGAGAAAGAACTAAAAAAAAATTGTCAAAAAAACTTTAGGTAAAATTATTTATTGAAAAAAAAAATCACTCCATTTCGTTCCCTGTTCCAGTCCGTTTTGTTTCCCGCTCATTCCATTTCGTTTTCTGTTTCATTTAGACCCTTTTGAGCAAAAAATTTTAAGTTTCTAAAAATCTTAAGATTCCTTGTTGTGTGTGCTAATTCTGCTGGATGATCTTACATGTAAAATTTCGAGATTCTGCAGTTTTTAGCTCAATACTAAATTAAAAGTATAAACGTTCCGAATTATTTCCATTTTTGCCGAAAGTCTAATTTTCAAAAATTACACTGTGCTACCAAAAAAACGAAATCGAATTAACTATTGAAATGAGGTAGGTGAGATTGTAGGCCTCATCGAAAAGATCACAAAAATGCCCATCAAAGTTTCCAGACACCCTCAAATTTTAAAGTTATTGTCAAAAAACAGTTTTTTTTGGGACTTTTCTCACTAAATAAACCACGTGCAACTTAAACATTTTTCAACCGATTTTCAATTTTTTAACTGTTTTGAATAGAAAAAAGATAGGGATTTTCATGTGTGTGAATTGGTTTATACATATAGGAAAGATATATATTGATTTTTTCAACAATATAGAATTTTTTGTTATTTTTTGAAAATTTTTTGAGTTTATCGATTTTTTTCTGCTATAGTTCGTTCAACAACATTTATATTTATAAACGTATTCTTAAAGAAAATTTAATTGTGAATACGACGAGCTATATGCCGAAAAAATCGGATAATAATTGACAGAGTTGTGATAATTTTACTAAAAAAGAAAATTAAGATTTTGCATGAAATTGCCGTTCGGACAACTCACGCAAAAAAAATAAAAAATAAACGAACATACTGAGAGGCCGTTTATCCTGAATTCGAATTTGACCTTGAAATTGCGCTATCTTATTAAGTTTTTGATATATCAGTTTATGTTAAATATCTCAAATACCTGACGCTATAGAGCATTTTAAAGGCCAGATTCGGATTCAGCGCGGAAAGCCCTTTCCATCTTCTAATCAAAGCAATAAAAAAACCGGTTAAAAATTTTCTAAATTACACAAGGTTTATTGAAAAAAGTCCCAAAAAAATGGTTTTTTGACAATAACTGTAAAGTCTCTTAGCTTCAATTGTTGCAGCCGTTCGAAGATGAATCAGTCAGTCACTAAACTGTTTTATATATAAATAGATTGCATTAGATTATTGTGCGAGGCCATAAGCTTTACGAAAGAGCCCTCGGGATTTGTGTAGCTGGAGCAGAAATTTCATTCACTGAAAGAAAATAAAATATATTTCTTCAACGTAATGAGGGTTTTGATCAATTTGATCATCCAAATTTCATTATTTGTGTTCTGAAGTTAAAACCAATAAATTTGATGCCAAACGCTTTAATTGTGTCATCATCAAATTAAAAATATATACCCATTTAATACAATAGAGGTTTTCTAAACTAAAACTAGTTTAATTTCTATTTGCTTCATAAAAAAAAAACATTCAGTTTATTCAATTTTTATCCTACAAAAACACCAAGAAAATAAAACCATGAAAACTCTACACTGCACTCTTAAGCTTTTATCTTAATTGCTTGTCTAGGCAAGCAAAAAATACACAGAAAACTGAAAAAAAAAAATTGAAATGAAAAAGAATGATGATTTCCTAACTGACACTAACATCCTCTTCGGTTGCAAAATGTAATAGCAGCCGTAGACTCAAATGTACAATAGGAACTTAAAAAAAAAAAAAAAAAATTGATAGTGGGCATATTCCACAACAGATACAAATGTTAGCATTTAAGGCACAACAGCAATATAAAAAAACTTTAGGAGAAAAAATACGTCATAAACCAATAATACAAATTTTTCATTAAAGGAGTTTCAAGAGTTTTAGAAGATTTTCAAATACATGTAATTAATAGAAATTTTAATTATTATAATGGAGTAGCACCAGTTGATGGGGGACTTGAAAGACTTAAAATTATTTCATAACTTGGGTATATTTTTGTTTGTCAATGGTTGTTTAACTCTCTAAACTGTAAACGATAGATTGAATTTCATTAACTAATTGCATGATATAAATTACACTAAACGAGCAGAATATGAAAATATGATAAAACTAAACCAATTCTGAAAGTTAGACAAAAAGAAAATTCCCGTCAGTCGAATTTTTCTATATAAATTTGATTGAAGACATTATTTTGTGACATATCAGAGGTACAAGTTGCCAGATTAGAACCGATTGGTTGCTTCCAGTCGATGACGTGTTCTTTAGTTGACTTGATTTGGCTTGCAGCTTAGGTTAGGGCGGCGGTGTTCCATTGACATCTCGCATAGACTTCTTAGTCTATAGTGATACCTCAAAATTTTTCCGCTAGTGGTGCAAGTTAAACACGTTCGAAGTCATTGCGAATCTTTTCATTATTCTATGATCCATTCGCGTCATATCCTCCAAAGTACCGAAACTTATCTGACCGGTAATGGATCGGCGTATCCATATCCTTCATATAAAACACCATTTTTGGTTGTGTTTTACTTTTAAAATTTCATTATATCATAAATCTTGTATCATTTTATTGCTTAACTCTTTCCAAAACTATTTCTACGTCATACATAAATGTTCATTGGTTTTCATTTCAAAAAAAAAAAAATCCATTATTTAAATTTCAATATTAAAGGTGTTACCCATTCAGGTTTTCAACACATCATGTATTCATAATGTGTCCCCAAACACTTAGATTTTAGTATAGGTTGCCAAAATAAAAAACATAATGAAAAAAGTAACAAATATTTAAGGTTTCCTAAACCTCCGGCTTCATACAACAAACTTTAAAACGCGAACTCGACACAAAACAAAGAAACATTAAGTGAAAGAAAACAACATTTAAATGACACTGCTTAGGGTTTGCTCATATATTCATCATATTGTTGGTTTCATGTAAATATACCTTCACTTACCTTTTTAACACTGTCATTCAATTAAATGAAGTTGGTCTTTTGAAGGTCCTTTTGAAAAAGTTAAGAGAGGCTTTCATCGATGTAAGTGGGCACAAATAAAATCTGAGGTCTATTGTAATACCATGAGGAATTAGCATTCCGGACTGTTATGAAGCTGTCATGTGGTATTTAAAATCTAAGTGATCAGTATATCATGAAATTACAAGAATTCCAGAGACTTAAATGTCTAACAGAAAAGCAAAGAACAGTGCCAGATATAGTGTGCGATGCTCTTCACCTTCTTCATACATAGTCTTCTTAAGTCATTAGCTAATACCAATTGTCGTTCAGCATGGCTCACTCTTGAATATTCCTCTATCGGAAGCATAATAAAAATATCTGTGCATCTTTTGATTCAGTCTAGGCAAGATTTGTCTCGAGTTTTAATATTTTTTTTTACCTTAACACATCCTAGTATTTCAAGCTTATCAGAACTTCAGTTTCCAGCATGGTCCTGGGACCCTTAAGTGTCGAATGTCAACTGCTGCATTTCACTGGATAGTGTAAAATAATGTGAACAAAACATGTTGAACTAAAAGAATCCCGGATGCACCGTATTTTCTGGCAGTATCGGAGAGCTTTTGGGAAGACGTGAGATCCAGGGCCTGCTGGGGTGTACTTGATATACCTAGCTGTCATTAAAACTTTTGTGGCGTATGCGGCTGTGGTGTGGTGGCAGAGAACGGTGGTGAAATCTACTCGGGCTCTGCTGAACGGTCTACAAAGAAGAGCTTGCTTAGGGATTTCAGGTACTATAAGCACAGCACTAGGCTCAGATCTTAACGCTTTGTTGCTTGTATCTAACTATACAAGGGGTAGCCATGAAATCTCTGTGCAGACTCCGTAAAAGTCATGGCATGAACACAGCAATGCAGGACATGGATACCTGTTTATTGGGCTTTGGGAACTTCGACCGAAGTTTGACATGCCCTTAGAAAGTTCAGTGTAAACTTTCTGAGAAGGGAAGACTGGTGAGTTTCGTACACGGTTAACTGTTTATTGGGCTTTCGGAACTTTGTCCGAAGTTTGAAATGCCCTTAGAAAGTTCACTGTAAACTTTCTGAGAAGGAAAGACTGGTTTGATCAAGATAAACTTCTCAGAAATTACTCTGACACTTTCTATGCGGACGGTTCTATTACCTCAGCTAGTCCTGGAAAATGGCAACAGTATTTCAGATTAAAGTATTTGCTACTTTGCACTTAGCGACTTGGATAATTGAAAATAGATGGAGGGATATGAGAATCCGTATCTCTAGTGACATTCAGACTGCGGTTGAGGCTCTGAATTCTCCAGTCACGCCATCTAAAAATATCCATGAGTGTAGGAGCAGAATCATTGAGGTCTCAAGTGAGGACAGGGTCTGTCTCTTGTGGGTTCCGGGTTATAGGGGAATACGTGTCCGTTTGCCTTGAGGATGAGGACACAACAGAATACTAATTCTGTTGTTGCTCAGTGTTCTCAAGTGATAGCATGCGGATAATGGGCTCTATATTCTGTCAATGGAAACGAACCACGGACTTTTATTACCTGACTTTCTCAGCTTTACGATAACAACTGAGAAATTCTTAACATGCACCTTTCAGTCTCTTTATCTTTTTTTCTCTCATCCTTTACTAATTTACCTTTCCAGAGTACGGTACAATGCTTTAGAGATAAAAGGTAACTGAGTCTTTATCACGAAGGTACAGAGAATAGCGACGATGTGCATCACCGGTGCTCTTTATACTGCACCCACTGCTTCATTAGAAATCCTTCTTCACCTGATAGTATTGGACATATTGGGTAGACAGTATGTGGCTACTTCGGCAATTCGACTTAAAAACACATATGTGGAAGAAGATAACAATACCACAAAATGTGGACTGTGCTTCCTCCATGAGCCTTTTTTAGCACCACTTTACCACTATGATACCATTCAGGGTACCTTAGATGAGAAGAATTCCGGGAAGTGGATCGATGCTGCATGAAAAAGTGGGCTTCAAATAATAATAGTTTTGATCACATGATAAATTTTTAATAAATTCAATCTAACCGAGAACTGGTAAAAATTACCGTCGTCTCGTTCTAGCGAAAAAAAACAAGGGTTCTGGTGGGAATGGAACCCACTACCCCCATGTTGAAAGTCTAGCACGCTACCAACTAGCCTACGGGCTTTGGGGTCTATTCTGAAGAGATTGGATTGAGCCTGGCTCGAAGATTGCCAGATCATTGCAGGCAGAGGTGCTGGCAATAAACTAAACATCAATTCTGACAGTCAAGCCACGGTCAAGTTCCTAAAGTCAATGTTTCTGAAAATAAGATCTGCACTTAACTGCCACAGATCTTTAAATGGGATGACCCAGCAGTTTGACATACGACTCATTTGAGTTCCAGGGGGGAGAGCCATTCCAGAGAACTGCAAAACCGATGAGCTTGCAAGGCTGGGAACTACCTTACAGGTTTCAACAAAACTGGAATGTGTAGGTATGCCTCTAGAGACTTGCAAGCAAAATCCACGGCTTTGTTCCGCGACGGAGACAAATCAGATAGATCTGGTCTTGTCTTGTCTTAATCAGAAGCACACAAGTGAGCTGATATCGCTTCCAATAGGAGATATTTCGACACTGGTTGCTGTAATTACTGAACACTGTCTTATAGGTTAAATGTGCCGTCAAATGACTTTTGCCGAAATTGCATGAACGAATAGGAGTTGGAAATTATCGAACACTTCACCTCCCTTTGCCCGACACTTTCTTGTCAGAGACTTGGATCTAGGGAGCTGCACGACCTTTCTAATTTGTCAGATGACAAAATTCAATATCTTAGGAGTTTCATAACAAGCTCAAATTAGTTTAGCGGTAGCGACCAGTAGGGAAACCTATTGCATTCCCGTGGTATTACAATGGACATCAGGGTCTAGGTGTGTTGATCTAACCTAACTGACCGCCATGGACTTGCTAGCTTTCATTTAGGTTTGTGCAACCCACCTTCAACTCAACAAAGTGTCTCATAGTCCGTTGCATTCTGTAGATTATCTAGGGTGATGTTATCAGATCCAACAAATTTGATGGGAGTTTAGTGACTCCCTTAAAGTGTGTATTGATTTATAGTGGATTCAAGCTTTTAATAGAGATTATTTTGTATGGTTTTGGCGGTCGTACGTATGTACATCTCCATATAAACTTCCCCAACGATTTAACATTTTTTAAAATAAGAACTTAACGAAGCCGAATTTGATAACGACCTATACGCCGTTGGATAGGCCTTAAAAAAACCTTTCGATCTGTATAACATATTCATATAGTTTCTTTTGAAGAAATGTGAAAAATCGTAAAAAACGCAAAAAGTCAGGGTTTTCACCTCCCCTTTGACTTGCATAATGTGAGATTGGGCAACCAAGAAAAAACAGGTGACTCTTATTTTCCTCCCCGCTTTCATATATGTAAGTTTCAGGACAATCGGTGGGTGCCCTATGAAAGACCTTCCTCTTTAGAAAAAAATTTTTTTTTTCCTACTCAAGTTCCACACAGTGTCCAAATTTAAAGCCATTCATACATACAGTGCCGGTCAAAAAAATAGCACCAATGACAAAATCTCTATTCATTCAATTAAAACAAAATATTATGTGCGTATTCGTTTAAAGTAAATATGCAATACTCTTATACTAAGTCTAAACCCCTTAAATATTTTTACTTTTTGCAAAAATTGTGGACGGTTCTTTTTTAATGATCGATATTTTAAAAAAACTCAGAATCAGTGCAGTCAATAAAATAGCACCGAATTACAAAATTTCTTTAAAAAAAATTAAAAATATTTTAATTATTAAAATAAAAGTGTTTAATACTAAAGGAAGATAGTTTTTATTTATAAAATATTTAATTCATTACAAAATTTCATATTTATTTTCATAAAAATATGACGTGGAAAGAATTACACTCCTCAAAAACGTTCTTTTGTAAAATATATGATTTCTGAACATAAACCATATTCTGAAAAAGGAAAATTGGTTGGATGCGCTAATAAAATGATTGGAAATTCATCAAAATTAACTTTAGAGCTTGAAAAACTTGGTCACAAGCGACGTTTGTCACCATAAGTGGTTATGTGTTTGTAAAGACAATGGAAGAAAGACCCATTTACGGCAGCTCCAGAGCTAAAAAAGAACAGCAAATGGCGAAAATGTTCGTCAAAGATTACAAAATAACAACATTAACGCTTGTAGATTCGGAAAAGTACTCCTACTCTCACTTAAGCATGCTACAAGTCCTTTGAAGTTTGCTAACAGTAACTCAGAATGACCAGCTTAAAAGTGGATCAATGATCTATGGGCAAATGAATCCAATGTTGCTTTATTTGGAGACATGGGATCACATACCTATGTCAGAAGACCCTAAAACGCGGAATTCAATCCAAAATTCGAAATAAAAATAACTTTAAATGGTGCTTATGGTGTGGGGGATATTTTCCTACTGTGGAGTGGGGTTCATATATTGGACCATGGCTCACATATTGGACTAGGACAACCGTGGATAAACACTTAACGTTTATATCCTCTAGAAAGTAATGTTGCAATAAGTTTTTAAGCAAATGCCACTAATTTAGGTCTTTTAGCACGTCAATTACCCAAAGCATGACGGGAAATTGGCAAAAAAATTGGGTCTGGACAAGAAAGCAAACGTGATGGAATGGCCTGGTCAGTCCCCAGATCTAGACCAAATCGATAGTTGATGGACAGATATAGAGAAGGGAGTGCCTCGAATACAACTTACTTGTAATAAAGCTCTTTAGTGGCTGTTCAGCAACTCTGGAACTGAATTTCGAATTAAAGATCCAAAAATCTCGCGAATTCGGTACAAAAACGTTATACAGAGGTAATTGTCAACAATGAGCACTCGACAATTTTTTTTTTAATATTTAAAGATATTACAACAATGCTGAATTCATAATCCATTCGTTTTTCAAATTTAAGAATTTAATTTTAATACAAAAAGTACTGTGGTGCTATTTTTTTGACTGAGTCTTTTTTAAGTTTTTTTAAAAACTCTGAAAATTTTTAATAAATAAAAAACCAAATTAGCCTTTTCATATGTAATATTGTTTCACACTCTTGTAAGTATCTTATGACACGTTATCAGTGACATAAGTTGAAATTGTTAAAAAGAAACCAACGAAGAAAATTCTGTTTTATCCTGGTGCTATTTTTTTGACCGCAGCTGTACATAAATATATCCATACATACATATATATGGCCATAACAATAGTGTTGTCAATGTTATGCTTTTGTGTTTTATCACACATACATATAATTTTTATATATACAAGTACATAAGTATATTGCACACTTTTGTATTCATACATATTCATGCATGACTACATACATACAAAGTTTGCTAATGGGTAAGCAAAGTTTAGTTGAGCATAACACAAAAGCTCTTTTGTGTTTACACAACCACCACATAGCTACACACAAACACACACATATGTATGTAGTTTTTGAACACAAACACATCTAAAACTACAAAAAAACTATATAAAGTGAATCATAATACGCGCGACATAGATGCATATGAGCTGTGCTGAGCAAAGCGTTTCACATACACACAGACACAAGCACATATAAATTTATTTTAGACAATAATTTTAGACTGTGTCAAGTGTCCTCTTACAATGTTTTTGTTCTGTTTGTTTTTTTTTTTTTTTTTTGGAACATTACTGCTATTTTATCACTAAACGGAGCTGTTGTCATCATCAACGATGACGATGACGACAACGACAGCGGCGGCGATGATGATGATGATGACCACCTTCCATTATCATTATTTTTCTTTGTAAAACAAACTCATCAACCTAAACAAACGTTATTGTCACTAACAAAAAAAAAAAATATACAGCTTAAAAGGAACAAAAAACAAATTCAAACTAAACCGAGTACACAGAATTATCGTAACAAATTACAGTTTACTTTACTGTGCATAGTTATTTCAAAACCATTTCAAATGTTTCCTTCCAACACAACTGATGTTGTTATAAAACTCATTCTCGTACATTGGCCAAACAAATACCAAAAAAAAAAAAACATTATCCACCAATTACACCAAAGACTATTTCTATAGTAAACATGACTTAGATGAGACATTTTCTATAGAAAAATACCTTAGAATCTAAAAACTTTTTTACTTGTTTTTAGAATCTGAGAAATTACGATTCCAAAAAGGTAAAAAGGACGAAAAGTGTACTTTGGTACTTTTTATATATCCAAAAATAATGGAATAAGAAACCTAATATTTAGATTGGATTCTTTTGAGGTAAAAACATTTAGAAACAAGTTGGAAAGGTAAATTCGACTTTGCCGAATCTATGAATACCCTACACAATGCCCTTTTTAAGTGATATTAAATTTTCTAACGTGAAAAAATAAAAATTTTAATTAGAAATATTTTATTTACGTAAAAAAACTTTTTTTTAAGTAATTTTTGAGAAAAAAAAAATATTTACTAATTTTTTTTTTTGAGTGTAAAATTTTTTTCAGTTTTTTTTGAGTGTAAAATTTTTTTTTGAGTGTAGAACTTTTTTCGAGTGTATTTTGTTTTTTTTTAGTGTAAAAATATTTTTGAGTGACAAAAATACGTTGTAAAATATTTTTGTGATTTACTAATGTTTTTAAAACATGTTTAACGTGTTTTCAACACGTGAATTTAAGCTGAACCTAATCTGAAATTCACGGTTTTCCAAATAACTTTTGAACCAACTAGGCCAGGGGAACGATTAATATATATGCCAAGCATCAGCATCCTCAGAATTGCCTTTCGAAAGTTAGCGTGTTTTTATATCGTAAATTCACGAAAAAACATTGCCGAAATTCAGTATTTTGCCCATTACTTTTGAACCACTGGACCGATTTCGCTGGATTGCAATACCAACCTGACCAGGTAAATTCCCAACACATATTCCAAACTTCAGGAGCCTCTGTAAAGTCTTTCAAAAGTTAGCGTGTTTTCTATGGACGGACAGACACACAGACGGACGGACGGACGGGCATCGCTAGATCGATTTAAAATCGATAGAGGATCAGGACCAATATTTCTATCACTAGAGTGGAGGGTATAAAAATGTTAGGTGAAAAAAATATTTCACGATTTTTTTTTTTTTTTTTAAATAGGTCTGTATTTGTTAAAATACCATTCTGTGTCGAGTTCTGTTCGCATATACCAACCAGCATCCAATTTAGGACATTTTGTATATGGGGCATAAAATGTCAAATCAGACATTTTGAATTTTTTTTTTTTTTTGATTTTCCCAATTTGTTTACAGTTTTTAGTACACTCAAAAAAATACGTTAGTAGATTTACTATTTTTTTTTTTTTTTGCTAACGCTAGTTAGCTAACTTTTAGCAAATTTTTAGTTGAGATTAGCATGTTAGCAAAAAATTCTTGTAAACTTCATTTAGCACATTAGCAATTTTAAACAAACTTTGAACTAATTTCTTTTGCTAAATTTGAAATTGAGTTGACTACATTTTTACAAGATATTTTGCTAATATTAGCAAAATAAATGGTAAATTTTTTTTTATTTTCAGAAAACTTAAAATGGCGCTATCTCGGTAACTAAGCCAGATAGAGCAAAATGGAGGCCATTTTTGGTTCTTAGAAACTCCATAGTATAGCCGGTCCTCTTCACATGTGTGGACCCTAATGGGCCCTAACTTTGGATCCAAAAAAGTTAGCATTCCCGAAAATTTTAAAATGCTCCTATCTCGGTAAATATTGCCGACACAACAAAAAGTCCAAAAGCGTTTTTGTAGCTCTCAACACGTAGAACAAGACCGCAGCTTTGCGAGTAATATTTATGAAGTTATCGAGTTTTTTAATTCACAAGACCCCAGTGGTCCCCTATAATCACGTATCTCAAAAACTAAGCAAGGTAGAGCGAAACGGACACAAATTTTGGATCAAAAACTATGACGATTTTTAAGGAACCCAACTAGGTCGAGGCCCATCGGGGCCTGGACCTTTCGGGTCCGAACCCAATGGGGTCCTCAGATGTGTATAAACTAAGTTCAAAAAAAAATATATTTAGTTAACTTATTATTGGCAAAACATTTTTGGTAACTTTAGCAAAAAAAATAGTTGCTAACTTAAGCAAAAAAAATTGTAGGTTCAAAATCAGCAAATTTTCTTGTAGGTTTACAAGCTTTTTTTGCTAACATTTCAGTTTTTTTTTTTTTTTGAGTGTACCCTTTGAAAACTCCTTCGTGGTAAATTTTCAGATTTTTTTGATGACCCGTTCAAAAGATATCGAATTTTTAAAAATTGGTAGTTTGTTCCTATACTCAAACTTTTTTTACTCATAACTTCTTCAATAATGGTCCAAATTTAAATTTTTTTGTTTTCAAAATTTTTGTTTTTTACGTACTTTAAAAAAAAAATCCCAAAAAAAATTTTAAAAGCGCTCTAGTATGCGATTTTTAAGTTCTAAACTTTAAATTAAATTTTTGAAAATGTTTGTACTCTTCGATTTTTTTGAAATTTGTTTGAGTAAAACTTTTATCAATTCTACAAATTTTTTGCCCAGGAAGATCGTGGGATAACGATTATTACTATTTTTTAAAATTTTTTGAAAAAATTTTGTTGTAATTTTCCAATCTTAAAATCATTTTTACTGCTCCAATGGTGCGTCATAGAGGGGTCATTTATAAGACTGACCCCCATTAATTTTTACGTCTTAACATTTCTTTGGAACAAACTAGTATCCTATCTCCAGTTTCTAAGGGGGCTCCCGCACAAAACAACATTTTTTTAAAATTTGCTCCAACCGCTCTAACTGCCCTAATAGTGCCCTTAGTGCAACAAAATGTATGACCGACCCACAATATTTTTTTAGTCCAAACATTTTCTCTGAACACACCTACCCTCTATCTTTAACTGTTAAGGCGGTCCCCATACAATTTTTTTTTAGTTTTTATAAATTTGTTTTATTTAATCAGCTTCTACCGGTCCAATGGTGCGTCCAAGATGGGTCATTAGTGAGACCGACCCCAATTTATTTTTACCCTACAACATTATTTTAAAACATACCTACGCCCTATCTCTACTTCCTAAGTACATACAAATAACAGTTGGAGCAAATTTTATAAAAATTTAATTTGGAATGGAAGCCTACTTTGGGAGTGGAGATAGGGCGTAGGTATGTTTTAAAAAAATGTTGTAGGATAAAAATAAATGGGGGTCGGTCTCACTAATGAACCCTCTCAAACGCACCATCGGACCGGTAGAAGCTGATAAAATAAAACAAATTTAAAAAAAATAAAAAAAATGTATGGGGACCGCCTTAACAATTAGAGATATAGGGTAGATGTGTTCAGAGAAAATGTTTGGACTAAACAAATATTGTGGGTAGGTCATATATTTTGTTGCTCTAAGGGCACTATTAGGGCAGTTAGAGCGGTTGGAGCAAATTTTACAAAAATTTCGTTTTGTGTGGAGATAGGGTATCAGTTTGTTCCAAAGAAATGTTAAGACGTAAAATTTAATGGGGGTCGGTCTTATAAACGACCCCTCTATGACGCACCATTGGAGCAGTAGAAATGATTTTAAGATTGGAAAATTACAATAACATTTTTTTTAAAAATTTTAAAAAATATGGCAAAAAATTTGTGGAATCGATAGAAGTTTTACACAAAAAAATTTCAAAAAAATCGAAGAGTACAAACATTTTCAAAAATGAGGTTTAAATTTTAGAACTTAAAAGTCGCATATTAGAGGGCTTTTAAGAATTTTTAGGGAGTTTTTTTTTTTTTAATTACGTAAAAAAACAAAAATATTGAAAAAAAAAAAAATTAAATTCGGACCATTATTGAAGAAGTTACACTCAAAATAATTCTACAGTAAAAGGTTTAGTAAGTGATATTGTACCAAAATCTACTAATTGGTTACTAATTTTAGTATCTACAAAGTACCAACATTAGTAATTTCTATTGGTTTTGACTAATTTTAGTTAAAAATTTTAGTATTGGTTACCAATTTCTGCACTAGGTCCTTTTGGACTAAAATTAGTTAAATTTTTGGTATTGAATACCCACGTTTTTTTTGGGTGTATGAGTAAACGAAGTTTAAGTAAAGGAACAAACAAACAATTTTTAAAAATTCGATACCTTTTTAGCGGGTCATCAAAAAAATCTGAAAATTTACCACGAAGGAGTTTTCGAAGGGTTTGGAAATCTAAAAAAAAAAAAATTCAAAATGTCCGATTTGACATGGAATGACCCATATATAGGTTATGTGAAATTTACAAAATTTTCGAGAAGTTCTTACATTTTCGTTTATAAATTTTAAACCGCTGAACCGATTTCGCTCAAATGCAATACCAAATGATTAAGGACAACAACAAGTAAATGTGTTAAGTCTTTGTCATATATCTTTAATACTTTGGCCATGATCACCATTTCAGCAGACGGACATCGCTATAATGTTTTAGAATCGATCACGGATCAATATACTATATGGGGTCCCAGACCGATATTTTGAAAAGTTACAAACGGAATGACAAACCCCTTATCACGAAGTGGAGGGCATATAAATCACAAACCCACTGAGAAATGGTGTAGTTAGTTATTTGTAACTAAACGACAGCCAGCACAAGTACATACATCCAGCACACAAATGGCACCAACATGACAAACTATTTTTCTTCTTTTTCGTACGGTCGTTCATTTATGTTCTTTTTTTTTTGTTTTTTGTTTTTTTGTAACTTTATGGATGTAGTACAACAATCTCTGTATTTTTAATGGGCAAGGACACTTATTCAGTCATTGCTTGCATATGTGGCTTTTCACTATGTATGCATGTATTTGTATATTTTCCTTTCATTTATATATTTTTGTTGATGATGCGACCTCTTGTGCTTCTCCACATATCTCCTACAGTCTATACATACAATTTTGAGCAATATTGCTTAAATATTCTTTTTTTGTGAATTATATCTGTATAAAAATTGCAAAATGTTTGCTAAAACTTTTGGCCATAAAGTTCAGTTATAAAACTAATGATTTCTGCTGTTTAACACTGGGGTGAATAAGTATAAGGTAAGTTTGCGATTCTAAAATCAAAAAGAATCTTCAAGTAACGTTAATGTAACAAAATAATTGTTTATTTACAATTTATTAACCGAGAACCAACATCTTGTGAAACTTAAACCCACAATTAAATGTTGATGGTAGGAATCGAACACACGACCTCTGCACTCCTAAACTAGCACGCCGTCAATCTGGCTCCCTGTACTCTATATGATAACATTTTTAAACAACCGTTACATGTTGTAAACATAATTAAGTTCTTAATCAATATACTCAAGTTTTTAATCAAAACAATGAAATATTTCCTCATTTTGATGAAAAACTTGTTTTCAAAAAGTCATCTTTCCCGAAATATTATACCGTCCGACAGTCAATATTAAACATGAACCGGATGATATTCGCCTAAAAGTAGAGGTCAAATGGAGTAAAACTGCATTTACAGTTTTTCATTTCGTGATTATGTTTCCTTCTAAAAGGACTTCAAAGTTTTAAAGGATACATTTTGAAAAAGATTTCTGAAATACAGTCGAACTCGGTTATAACGAACTCGGTTATACCGAACTAATTCTAAAGTCCCGACATTTTAGCATCAATTTTCACACAAAATACTTCTTTTATAACGAACTCGGTTATAACGAATCCTCGGTTAAAACGAACTACTTATTATGGTCCCACAAACACAATTTCATGTACATTTACCTTTTTATAACGAAGTCCCATAAATATTTCGAAATTTGCGACAATTATGTTTTCCAAACTCACAAAGGGTCAGAAATTATAGGTTAATATTATAATTTTTTTTTACATTTTTAATGTTTTTTTCTCAATGAGTAGTTTACTTTCAAAAAAACCTCAAATAAAACAAAATTGGAACTTTTTTTTTGGAAATAAAACAAGGTTGATATAAAATATACCCCGCTTATAGCATACTTCGCTAATAACGAACTATTTTTACTGGTCCCTCGGAGTTCGTTATAACCGGGTTTGACTGTATTTGTTCTTATCCTAAAATGAGAGTGGTGGTGTTAAATGAATAGGAAGAATCTTCAAGTAACGTAAATATAACTTAATTATTGTTTATTTACAATTAAATAACTGAACCCAACATCTGGTGAAACTCAAACCCACCATCAAATAATGATGGTAGGAATCGAACTCACGACCTCTGCACTTGTAGCCTAGCAGTCCAACAACTTGGCTCCCTGTCCTCTTTATGATAAAATTGTTCAACTACCGTTACATATAAATATAATTAAATTCTTTATCAATATAATCAAGTTTTTAATCAACACAATAAAATGTTTCGTCATTTTGATAAATAAGTTTTTTTTTTTTACAAGTTGTAAGTCATGTTGTAAAACATTTGTTTAGACGTAAGTTGCATCATTTGCAGACATTTTTAACAAACTTCTGCATACTTTTTGACCAAAAATCGTATTTTGTTAAAGTAGTTTTTCAGATTTTTTTCGGAAAAAAGTAGCAGTTACATAAATTGAAGTAAATTGTTTAAAAAATTTATAATGTATGTAATTTATGATAACAAATGGCATGTAATATTTTACAAGTAACATAAAATTTTTTAATTAAATTATATGAAAAAAGGGATACAAATTATATGATTGTAGTGCAAACTATTTTATATATATTTTTTTTTTTTTAAAACCTAAAACAAATATTCTAAATAAAGTTGGCGGAATTTTTTCTACAACGAAGGAGTTCGACCGGGTTAAAAGTATTTACCAAATTAGCACAAAAAAGTTTTCTTACGACATAAGACTATCCTCAGTCCAAGCAACGACAATACAGCCAAATACGAAGTTTAAGTGAAAAAAATTTCAGTGAATACAATTTTGAGTGAAAACAAGTTAGAGTGTTAAAATCGGCTGTGCCGAATCTTTTAAACCCTCACACATGCAAAAAAAATTGCAGGTGCGTTTTTTTTTGGGGGGGGGGGGGGTAAAATTTCCTCTCGAATATGTGTTTAAAAATTCATTCTTATGCTTTTTGCACTAAAGAAATACAAGTTTATCATTATTAAAAAAAAAAATTATTCCACGCCCATAACAGGGGGCGGACCGAAAAAACGACATTATCTAATTCTTTGGGTCCAAATGCAGGACTTTGAACTTCTTGTAGCATAAAAATATTGCATTTGTTAAACAAAAACACAAAAAATCATGTAAAAAAGTGGTATTTTTCATGGGTTGGTTTAGTTCTCCAAGGGGGAACTTTTTTCCCCCTGGTCCGATGCTGGTCATTTACGAAATTAACTTGCCTAGGAACATAAGACATAGTCGTGCCAAATATCGGGAGTCTAGCTCTTTTATTTTGGACTGCATCATGTTAACTACAGACGGACGGGCATCGGGAGAATGTCTTTGAATCGATCACTGATCATAAATATATATGGGGCATTCCATGTGAAATCGGACACTTTGAAAAACTTTTTTTTTAGATTTTCCCAATTTGTTTACAGTTTTTAGTACCCTTCGAAAACTCCTTCGTGGTAAATTTTCAGATTTTTTTGATGACCCGTTCAAAAGATATCGAATTTTTAAAAATTGGTGGTTTGTTCCTTTACTCAAACTTCTTTTAATCATAACTTCTTCAATAATGGTCCAAATTTCAATTTTTTTTTTTTTCAAAATTTCTGTTTTTTTACGTACTTTCTAAAAAAAAATCCCAAAAAATTCTTAAAAGCGCTCTAGTATGCGATTTTTAAGTTTTAAAATTTAAATCTCATTTTGGAAAATGTTTGTACTCTTCGATTTTTTTGAAATTTTTTGTGTAAAACTTCTATCAATTCTACAAATTTTTTGCCCAGGAAGATCGTGGGATAACGATTATTACTATTTTTAAAAATTTTTTGAAAAAATTTTATTGTAATTTTCCAATCTTAAAATCATTTTTACTGCTTCAATGGAGCGTCATAGAGGGGTCATTTATAAGACCGACCCCCATTAATTTTTACGTCTTAACATTTCTTTGGAACAAACTAATACCCTATCTCCAATTTCTAAGGGCGCTCCCGCACAAAACGACATTTTTTTAAATTTGCTCCAACCGCTCTAACTGCCCTAATGCTGCCCTTAGACCAACAAAATGTATGACCGACCCACAATATTTTTTTAGTCCAAACATTTTTTCTGAACACACCTACCCTCTAACTCTAATTTTTAGGGAGGTCCCCATACAATTTTTTTATTTTTTGTAAATTTGTTTTATTTAATCAGCTTCTACCGGTCCAATGGTGCGTCCGAGAGGGGTCATTGGTGAGACCGACCCCCATTTATTTTTACCCTACAACATTTTTTCAAAACATACCTACGCCCTATCTCCAATTCCTAAGTAGGCTCCCATACAAAATTACATTTTTTTTAAATTTGCTCCAACTCGGTCGGTCATACATTTTGTTGCTCTAAGGGCACTATTAGGGCAGTTAGAGCGGTTGGATCAAATTTTAAAAAATTTCGTTTTGTGTGGGAGCCCCCTTAGAAATTGGAGATAGGGTATTAGTTTGTTCCAAAGAAATGTTAAGACGTAAAAATTAATGGGGGTCGGTCTTATAAATAACCCCTCTATGACGCACCACTGAAGCAGTAAAAATGATTTTAAGATTGGAAAATTACAATAAAATTTTTTCAAAAAATTTTTAAAAATAGTAATAATCGTTATCCCACGATCTTTCTGGGCAAAAAATTTGTAGAATTGATAGAAGTTTTACACAAAAAAATTTCAAAAAAATCGAAGAGTACAAACATTTTCAAAAATGAGATTTAAATTTTAAAACTTAAAAATCGCATACTAGAGCGCTTTTAAGAATTTTTTGGGATTTTTTTTTAGAAAGTACGTAAAAAAACAAAAATTTTGAAAAAAAAAATTTGAAATTTGGACCATTATTGAAGAAGTTATGATTAAAAGAAGTTTGAGTAAAGGAACAAACTACCAATTTTTATAAATTCGATATCTTTTGAACGGGTCATCAAAAAAATCTGAAAATTTACCACGAAGGAGTTTTCGAAGGGTACTAAAAACTGTAAACAAATTGGGAAAATCTAAAAAAAAAAGTTTTTCAAAGTGTCCGATTTCACATGGAATGCCCCATATACTTTATGGGGTCCTAGACCGATATTTTAATGCGTTACACACGGAATGACAAAGTTAGTATACTCCCATACTGTAGTTGGAGGGTATAAAAATATTAAGTAAATAAAATGTAAAGAAAAACAATTAAAATTCGGCTGTGCCGAATCATTTATACCCTCCAACATACAAATAAATAAAAAAAAATTGCAGGGGCCTCTTCTTTTTTTTTGGGGGGGGGGTCGGTAGTGGTATTTGGGGGGAGCACATTTCCTCTCGAATTAGTGTTAAAAAAATTAATTCTTATGCTTTTTGCACTAAAGAAATACAAATTTATCATTATATAAAAAAAAAATAATTTATTTCACGCCCACAAAAAGGGCGGACCGAAAAACGATATTTTCTAATTCTGTGGGTCCAAATGCAGGACCTTGAACTTCTTGTAGCATAAAAATGTTGGATTTGTTAAACAAAATCACAAAAAATCATGTAAAAACACGGTATTTTTCAGAGGTTGGCTTAGTTCTTCAAGGGGGAACTTTTTTCTCCCTGGTCCGATTTTGCTCATTCACGAACTTAACCTGCCTATTAACATGAGACATATTCATATTATGAATAGACATATAGACATATTATGAGAAAATGGTATAACTAGGTTCAAAAAGCATAATAAATAATTTATTAAACATTTATCGCGTTGGGGAAGGTATCCCCAACGATAAACATGTTGGAGATTCGGCACAGCCGTATTTAACACTATCACTTGTTTTTTTTTTTATTTGTTTAAAAAAAAGACTACTTGTAATTTTCAACAAAACATCAACATACCAAAGATGTTTACACAAAAAAAAATAATAAACGAAAAGTTTCAATTAATATTTTTATTAAAAAACAACCAAACAACTCATATGTTTTTCCTGTTTTTTTTTTTAATGAACAAAACCAAAAACACATAAGGAAAAAATTGCCAAAAAAAAATTTAACGCATTTTATTACAATTTTTTTTTTATAAATTGTAAAATTGTATAAATTGTCTGCAGTAATTGTTTTCAGTAACACCCACATTTATAGCAAACATACACACGTAACCACAAATAAAATGTGAACCCAGCAAACATAGTGGCACGAAATTGATTAGGCTGTAAAAGAACTTATGATTAAAATTAAGTGAAATATGTTAAAAACTACCCAATTTATACATGTAAATACTATTTACAGTTGTAATTTGCAAAAGATCAATCCTGGATCGAAAATGCTACATTCTAAAAAGATCAAACTTACTTAATTCGAAAAAAAAAACAATTGTTATTTGAAAAAGATCTATTGTTTTTAAAAAAATCCGCAAATTCATATTTTGCAATTGCATTGTTTTTGTTGACAAAAATTGCACTTTTAAATTCTGAGCTAAAAACTTACCGTTTTCGATTTATTTTTTCACATGATTTGTAGCGGAAAAAATCGTTTTTTTGGAATAAGACATCATTGAGAGACAATTGGTGCCCTAAGGGTTAAGGCGTCTGATCAAATGAGTTTAGCATTCTAAGATAAAAGTTTAGGCTTTACCCTCAACTTATTTTTAAGTCGTTTTGCATCCGGTTCATCCGCTATGAGTTTTTATTTTTGAACTTTGACCTAAATTTTCTCAAAAACCTGATGTGATGGAAAAGTTTGGAGACCATATTTGTGACCACTAGAACAACTGCAAATAACTGTGTAAGGTCGCGTCCCAATCGCATCAAGTTTTTTAAAACAACTTAACCATATTTGTATCAAAAGTAGTTCAAATGTGCCACCAATGCCTACCACCGACCGCCTTCTCAAATGAAAAATTGAGCTCTTTAAAATTACAATTGATCTCTTGCGATTTAAACTTGATTAATTTCGAATGACAATTGATCTCTTCCAATTTCTATTGATATTTTTCGAATTACAATTTGAATCTTGAAATTACAAATGAAATCTTCGAATTTCAAGTAGAATCTTAGAATATTTTTTATACCCTCCACTCAAGTGATAGAGGGTATATATAAGTTTGTCATTCCGTTTGTAACACCTCGAAATATTGGTCTAGGACCCCATAAAGTATATATGGGGCATTCCATGTCAAATCGGACACTTTGAATAATTTTTTTTTAGATTTTCCCAATTTGTTGACTGTTTTAAGTACCCTTCGTAAACTCCTTCGTGGTAAATTTTCATATATTTTGATGACCCGTTCAGAAAATATCGAATTTTTAAAAATTGGTAGCTTGTTCACTACTTTTTTTGCAAAATTTTTGTTTTTTTACATACTTTTAAAAAAAAACCAAAAAAAAATCTTAAAAGTGATTTAGTATGCGATTTTTAAGTTTTAAAATTTAAATCTCATTTTTGAAAATGTATGTACTCTTTGACTTTTTTGAAATTTTTTTGTGTAAAACTTCTATCGATTCTAAAAATTTTTTGCCCAGAAGCATCGTGGGATAACGATTATTATTATTATTACTATTTTTTTAAATTTTTTTAAAAATTTTATTGTAATTTTCCAATCTTAAAATCAGTTCTACTGCTCTAATGGTGCGTCATAGAGGGGTAATTTTTAGGACTAACCCCCATTAATTTTCACGTCTAAACATTTCTTCGGAACAAACTAATACCCAATCTCCAATTTCTAAGGGGGCTACCACACAAAAATAAATTTTTTGAAATTTGCTCCAACCGCTCTAACTGCCCTAAGAGTGCCCTTAGAGCCAGCGATGTATCCAGGAATTTGACAAGGGGAGGGCACAACTCCCAAAATTGTTTGCCATCGCCTATTTATATCGGATACATAGAATATTTTGGCCAGCTACTATATCAAACCAAGATCTGTGGAACCTAACTAATCAAGTTGCCTTGAGTATAAATATAGTTCGCGTAAATTTAGTTGGTTAGGACATACAATGAGAAAGCCAGCGAATTATATTATCTATCTGTAACTATTAAGGCGGTCCCCATACATTTTTTTTATTTTTTGTAAATTTGTTTTATTTAATTAGCTTCTACCGGTCCAATCATGCGTCCGAGAGGGGTCATTAGTGAGACCGACCCCCATTTATTTTTACCCACCAACATTTTTGTAAAACATACCTACCTACCTATCTCCACTCCTTAAGTGGGCTACCATTCAAAATTAAATTTTTATAAAATTTGCTCCAACTATAATTTGTATGGGAGCCTACTTAGGGAATGGTGATAGGGCGTAGGTATGTTTTACAAAAATGTTGGAGGGTAAAAATAAATGGGGGTCGGTCTCACTAATGACCCCTCTCGGACGCCCCATTGGACCGGTAGAAGCTGATTAAATAAAACAAATTTACAAAAAATAAAAAAAATTGTATGGGGACTGCATTAATAATTACAGATAGAGTGTAGGTGTGCTCAGAGAAAATGTTTGGACTAAAAAAATATTGTGGGTCGGTCATATATGTTATTGCTCTAAGGGCACTCTTAGGGCAGTTAGAGCGGTTGGAGCAAATTTCAAAAAATTTCATTTTGCGTTGGAGCCCCCTTAGAAATTGGAGATTGTATTAGTTTGTTCCTAAGAAATGTTTAGACGTAAAAATTAATGGGGGTTGGTCCTGGAAATTACCCCTCTATGACGCACCATTAGAGCAGTAGAAATGATTTTAAGATTGGAAAATTACAAAAAAAAATTTTCAAAAAATTCAAAAAAAATAGTAATAATCGATATCCCACGATCCTACTGGGCAAAAAATTTGTATAATCGATAGAAGTTTTACACAAAAAAATTTCAAAAAAATCAAAGAGTACATACATTTTCAAAAATGAGATTTAAATTTTAAAACTTAAAAATCGCTTACTAAATCACTTTTAAGAATTTTTTGGATTTTTTTTAAAGCACGTAAAAAACATAAATTTTGGAAAAAAAAATTTCCAATTTGGACCATTATTGAAGAAGTTATGAGTAAAAGAAGTTTTAGTAAGTGAACAAACTACCAATTTTTAAAAATTTAATATCTTCTGAACGGGTCATCAAATATATGAGGAGTCGCAGAACAAAACGTACTTTTTCGCATTTTTTGACAAATTGATTTTTTGTTCTTTTTAAATTATTTAGTTCGAAATCTATCAGAAAAGATGTCCATAGCGTGAATTATTTTTGTTTTTCATCAAGAAAATGGATTCCTTAAAAATTGGTGTGTAACAAAACGTACTTTTTTGTTAATTTTTTATCAAAACGTACTTTTTTCATTGTATTTCATATGCTAGATTTTTCATAATTTTATAATGCCATTTTACTCTTATACTCCATATACAAATAAATGCCCACCAAGATTTTTTGAGGCCTTCTTGCAAGCCAGTGGAGGATTTCCCCCTTATTCTTGTTATTGGTCTATTTATACCCCACAACCACAGTATGGGGGTGCATTAACTTTGCCAATTCGTGTGTAACGTATCTAAATATGGGCCAATGAGGCTTTTTTGTAGTTTTTAATAAATAAGAACATTTTTAGAACACTCGATCAAAATAGTATCGTCTAAAAAAATACGCACATCAAAACGCCGTTTTTAAATTATTTTTAAACAAAACGTACTTTTTTCATTATTTTTTAACAAAACGTACTTTTTCCAAAGTAAAAGTGGTTTTATATTAAACATCCTTAACATATAATGTGGTGACTTATGGCAGTTTGATGCATCTCTTGATAAGCAAAAAACTTGTTACCATATTCAGGTTCATGCAGTTTCTTAAAGGGGCGAAATAAATAAACCTCAATTTCCCAAAAAAATTTAATATGCGAAAAAGTACGTTTTGTTCTGCGACTCCTCATATATGAAAATTTACAACGAAGGAGTTTACGAAGTGTACTTAAAACTGTCAACAAATTGGGAAAATCTAAAAAAAAAAATATTTAAAGTGTCCGATTTGATCTAGCGATGTCCGTCCGTCTGTCCGTCCGTCTGTCCGTCTGTCTGTCTGTTGAAAACACGCTAACTTTTGAGATAATTTACGCAGGCTCCTGAAGTTTGGCACTTATGTTGGGAATTTACCTGGTCAGGTTGGTATTGCAATCCAGCAAAATTGGTCCTGTGGTTCAATAGTTTGAATTTCGGCAAGGGTTTTCCGCGAATTTACGATATAAAACACACGGTAACTTTCGAACTGAGGGTGCTGTAGTGTGGCATATATATTTGTCGTTCCTCTGGCCCGGCTTCTTTTAAATCTAAGCCGAATCGGTCCAGTATTTCAAAAGTTATAAGCAAAACCCTGAATTTCTGATTGGCTTCACCTAAAATTCACGTGTGGAAAAACCCGAGTTTTAAAAAAACAAGCTTTAAAAACAATGATAAGCCACAAAATTACTTTACAAAGTATTTTTGTCACTCAGAAATATTTTTGCACTAAAAAAAAAAAAATTACAGTCGAAAAAAAGTTTACACTCAAAAAAAAAAATAGTAAATTATTTGTTTTTTTACAAAAATGGCAAAAAAAAGTTTTTTACTCAAAATAAAATTGTTAATTTTTTTCACATTAAAAAATCGACTATCATTTAAAAAGGGCATTGTGGAGGGTATTCATAGATTCGCCCAAGTAGAATTTACTTTTATACTGTTTTTTTTTCGATTACACTGTAAATTGTAAAGTTTAGTTGTCCTACAAATTGAACTCAATCCAGAATATGTAGTTCTGAATTGCATGGTGTTACACACATAATAACACATTAAGAATATCTCGTTCCCTGATGTAGTGTATTAAAAACAAAAATAACACACAAATATAATAACACGCGCACTCACACACTCATTCATTTTTACACAATTAAATTTATTTGTTATTGTTTGCATAAATACAATCCCTTAAGTGTTTGAGCAGCAACAATAGTACAAAAATTTCAAGAGTAGGACTTATCTCGGGAAATTGCATGGTATGTATGTGTTCTCAAACACATACATCTACAAATATAACACTTATATATTTACACACTTATAAACACACACAAAAACGTAAAATACATTCATACAATATAACTATTGTTGTAAATTTTAAAATAACAAGGCACATTGTATGTCTGTCTTTTCAATAAACTTTTCATAACGCCTACTGCTTGCTCCACCCCCACTCTTAAAAAAGTACTTATATTTTTACACAAAAATTCAAACCGAAAAAAAAATCTGAAATAATATTTTTGTTTTGAACAGGCAAACAATTAACAAAAAAAAAATAACACAAACAGAAAGACAATATTTGCAGATATTTAAAAACTTTAACTTTCGCATATATGTTAACGTCAATACCATAATAAAATAGTTAAGAATTTTTGGGTACAAAAAAAAACCTTGAGAACATAGGGGGGAGTTGAATAAATCGCTACCTCAAAATACGAATATCGTATGTAATTTTTTTTTGACAAACGAAGCAAAAACTGTAATAACGCCTTATTAGTTATAATTACTGTAAATTTGGTTTAGGCTGGTGAAAACAGTATATTCAGAATATACTCAATTCAAAATTGAAGAGAATCTATAGTTCCGTTTTGAAGATATTGGATATTTAAAACCGTCTTCTGAAAAGCATTTTTTGCTACGTATTTTGAGGTAGCGAAATGTGCATATGTTAACAGGAACGAGAGATCGCTTTCGGTATAGGAGTACAATATGGTGGTCTTTCTAGATATATATATATATATGTCCTTTATTTATTTAAATATGTACAGTACTTATACCTTAATATAACAAGTATATACTTAAATATAATGTTCACGAGGAACATAGGGCGTTAACGAATTCTCTCCAACTATTTCTGTCTCTTGCAAGTAGTTTGATTTGATTCCAAGTTGTTTGTGCTGATTCAAGTTCCTTTCCTGTGCAACGTATCCATGTGTTGCGAGGTCGTCCTTGCCGGCGTTGACCTTGAGGATTCCAATCAAGAGCTTCTCTAGCAATATCATTTTGTGGTCTTCTAAGAATATGACCAATCCAAGTCCATTTTCGTCTTCGTATATCGAATTCGATTGGACAACAACCAGCCTGCAGCCAAAGATCTTCATTAGATATCCAATTTGGCCAAAAGATATTTAATATTTGCCTTAAACATCGATTTATAAACGTTTGGATCTTTCCTAGAGTAAGCTTCGTGAAGCTCCATGTAGTACATCCATATAACAACACTGATTTTACGCTACAGTTAAATATACGTAATTTAGTCTTTTTTGAGATGTTCCTAGCGCGCCAGACTTTGAATAGTTTGTGAAAAGCGGTACGTGCTTTATTAATACGATCATTAATATCAGCTTCCGATCCACCATCTTTGGTTATTTTACAACCGAGGTAGTTGAAGGTGTCTACATCTTCGATCACAGTGCCACCTACTGTTAATGGAGTTGTTACATGAGTACCAATGCGCATAAGTTTTGTCTTTTTGAAGTTGATTCTCAATCCGACGTTTTTAGCGTTTTCGGAGAGTATTTTTATCTTTTTTTCAATATCCGCAAAGCGATGAGCCATCAAACATATGTCATCAGCATAGTCTATATCGTTTAAAAACTCTGTCATGTTCCATTGAATGCCTATAGGGGCCTCCCTGTTGGTATCTTCCATTACACAATCTAATAGTAAAAGAAATAATGTGGGGGACAGGACACAACCTTGCCTTACACCAGTAAGAGTTTGAAAAGGCTGGCTTTCCTTTCCAGTAAAACGAACCTTACATGATGCATCTCTGTAGAGTTCACATATTAGGGTGACAATTTTCTCTGGAATACCTTTATTTATAAGGGCAGACCACATAGATGTTCGAGATATTGTGTCAAAAGCACGTTCAAAATCTACAAAAAGCTGGTAAAGATGTGTGTTGTATTCTGCTGATTGCTCTATTACTATACGCAACGTGTTTACGTGATCGACACAAGATCGTCCAGGCCTAAAACCGGCTTGCTCTCTTCGTAAAATTTGTTCGACTACTGGCGAGATACTTTGTAGTATTTAAAGTGGCTTGATATATAGGTTGATTTTAATAATGTCATCCCAGACTCGAGATATCGGCCAGTGTAATATCTAAAAAATCTTAAATCCTTAAAGTTTTTCTTAGCTTTTAATATCATTGATGCCATATTTGTCTTATATATTGTATATTCTTAAATTTGTTTCACTTTTTTTTTTTTCATTTTAACTTTAAGAGAAATCCTTGCTCAAACATCATCAACATCATCTTCTTCAAATATATAAATTTTTTCTTTTTTTGTTTTTAACTAATACAATTTCATATTCAAGGAAAACATCACATACTTATACTTTTCTCATACTGCAAACATACAAATATATAAGATAGACAAAAAAAAAACGAAGAAATTTTTAGCAAAGGTCACGTTCGAACAGCTGATTTTTATCAATTTATTTGACTTGTGCTGTCAATTTGAACATTTCCGTCTCCTTTTGCCACATAGATGTGTTTATAGATGTGTGAATGTATGTAGATACCCTCATCAATACATATATTAGGGTGGCACGGAAATGACTTTTTTCGAATTTCGTCAATTACAGGGCAAATTATGGTCCTTTTGGTCTTAACACAATTTATTTTTAAAATTTAAGTTAAATTGAATAAAGTTAACCCGTTCCACTGGGGTGTTTAAAATTTTTTCATACAATGATTTTGTCATTCCACTTGTAACGCATCGAATTATCGGCCATGAACACCATAAAGACATTCTATGAATATCTGTTCGTCAACCTTTTTAACACACAATAAACCAGTTAAGTTCGTAAATGTGCAAAATCGGACCAGGCGGAGAAAAGGGTGCCCTTGAAGATATAAACCAAACTCTGAAAAACTCCATTTTTTTGTATATTCAAGGTTTTGCACTTGAACCGAAAAATTCTGAAAGTAGGGCTGAAAATAAAATACACGTGTATCCTAGTTTTTCTAGATCAATTCGCGTTTTCGTGAAAAACGACAATAAAAAAAGTTGTGTATTTCCAAAGTTGTGTGAAATAAGTCGAAAAATGTATTAAATCTACTTGTAAGCTAAATAATGTTTAAACATGTCTGCAGTGAAATTTAAAGAAATTTTGTCCTCATTTCTAATGCTCTCCTAGAAAACCATTAAATCGTGCATTTTAAGGGTTAAAATGTTTTACAAATTTGTTTTGCCTCTAATTTCACTAGGAGTTGTCAAAGGCCAATAATTTGTGCGATGTTAGCAAAATGCTCAAAAAATTTAAATTGTAAAGTATTTTTGGTGTAACACAATTTAATAAAATAGGATACTTTACAATTTTACTTTTTTAAGCATTTTGCTAACATCTTACGAACTTTTGGCCTTTGACAACCCCCAGTGGAATTTGATGCAAAACATTTTTGTGGAACATTTTAACCCGTTTAACGCACGATTTAATGGTTTTCTAGGAGAGTATTTGAAATAAGGACATAAATTAACCCTAAAAATTGCAGATAGAAGATATGCAGATATGTTTCAAGAAAAGAACCGCCATAAAATTTTACGGAACACTATTTTTCTCAGAAGAGAATTTTCTAAATTTTTTTGATTTATTTCACGCTTTCGACTTATTTCACACTTCTTTTGTGAAATACAATTTAACATTATATTTTGTTTGCGTTTGACGCGAAAAACGTGAATTGATTTAAAAATCCAGAGACACACGGGAAAATATTTGTTTTGCATATTTTTTTGAAAACGCGAATTGATCTAGAAAAACTGGGAGACACGGGCATTTTATTTTCGGCCGCACTCCCAGAATTTTTTAGTTCGGTTCATGTGTACAGCCAAAATTTGATATTTGTTGGACGGTGTTACTGTAGTGCAAAAAGATTAATAATAAAATTGGTTAACAAACTTAATTATGTCACCCCCGCTGGGGGCAGTCCCTAAATTGTTTTCTCAAAATAAATTTTGAATCTGAATTGTCATTACTAAAATTAATTTTTTTTTTCAGTGGCACTGATTAAAATTGTCTAATTTGGTTAACAATACTACTTACAGAAGTAGATATAACGACGAACTGGATCAACTTATACATGGTGAAAATATTGTGCGATATATAAAATCACAGAGAATAAGCTGGCTTGGCCATATATGCCGCATAAATGAGGACAGAGTTGTGAAGAAAGCAATGAGATACAAAATCAAAGACAAAAAGGAGCAAGGCAGACCCGCAAAACGATGGATAGATGATGTTGAGTGTGACTTAAAGCGCTGAAATGTCAATAACTACAAACAACTAGCAAACAATCGACTAGCTTATTGTTAGAGGAAAATTGTGGAGGAAGCTAAGGCTCACATCGAGCTGTAATGCTGCCAATGATGATGATGAATTTGGTTAACAATTTTAACATAGAGTTGTTGGACCTGCAATCGACATACTTCGACAAAAGTAATTTTCACGCCACCCTATCATACATGTTCTATAGCAAATATGCAATAACAAAAAAATACACAAATTTTTGCTTAATTTAAGTAGATGAGTATGATGGCAACCAAGCAAATATTTGCGAAAAAATTAGGTATGAAAATTATAGATGCTTTAAGCCGTACAAAAAAAAATACTGCTAAAAAATTAGAAAAGAGAAAAATGATTGGTACAGAATAGAGATGAGCACATGAGCAGATTAGAGCGTGATTCACGTGATTCACGCGTGATCACGCGTGAGTGTGACTGAATTCAATTTTACTCACGTGATTGTGAGTGAGTGTGAGTGGGGGAAAAATTGCGTGAGTGAGTGTGCGTGAGTAAGATTTTTGCGTGAGTGAGTGTGCGTGAGTCAATTTTTTTGCGTGAGTTTGCCTGATTTATTTGCTCTTCATATTTCCTTTCGTACCAAAAAAAGCAACAAAAAATGGTAAAATTTGGCTTAAAAAAGCAAAAAAAAACGTAAAACTTCGCTAAATTTTAAATTTTGCTAAAAAATTTTAAAGATTTTTGAAATTTTATTTTTTGAAATTTGTTTTTTTATAAATAAGAGTTTCGTGTGAGTCAACGTGAGTGTGAGTGAAGCTTGCGTGAGCGCACGTGAGTGTGAGTTGTATTAAATTTACTCACGTGATTGTGATTGAGTGTGTGTAGAAAAAATATGGTCGTGAGTGAGTGTGCGTGATTCAAAAATTCATGTCGTGAGCGTGAGGGAGTGTGAGTCTAAAATCACTCACGCGCCCATCTCTAGTACACAATCAATAAATTACACTACTAAGCAAAGAAAATTCGACTGGGACGCGACCTTAAACATTTGATAAAAAAGTTCTGCTTGTCAAAAATCCGGTCTTCAAACTTTTTCATCACATCAGATTTTTGAGGCATTAGAATCAAAGTTCAAAAAATCGCCATTTTGGGCATTTTTGAAAACTTATAGTCGTTGAACCCGATAAGACGAGGGTAAAGATTAAACATTACTGTTTAAGATGCAGAACTTATTTGGTCAGTCCTCTTAACACTTTGGGCACCAATTGTCTTTCAATGATGTCTTATTTCTCTCCTATAAAAATTTTTATACTTTTCATCAAAAAGTAATATTTTGTTACATGTTATAAAAAAAATTCATTTCGGAAGTTGGAATTAAAAATTACTATTTTGGTACTTTTTATAAAAAAGCATTATTTTGGTACTTTTTATCAAACATAACTTTTAGGTACATTTTTTTTATCAAAAATTGCTACTTTCGTACTTTTTATAAATACGATTTTTTTTTATAAAAGTACTTTCTATAACTCGTTATGATACTTTTTTTAATAAAGTATATAACTGCATTTTTTAAAGTAATATTTTGGTATTTTTAAAGAGTACTGTTTGGGAGCTTTTTTTAAAAAAGAACCATTTTGTTTAGAAGTATTTTGGTACCTTTTTTATTAAAAATTAAAGGTACTATTTGATACTTTTTATAAAAAAATCTTATTGTTTTTTATAAAAAGTGTTATTTTGGTACTTTTTAGCTAAAGTGCTTTATTGTGTATTTTTTATATTAAGTACTTCTTTTTGTATTTTTTATAGAAAGTACTTTTTATAAAAAAGTACTATATTATGAAATGGTCTTTTTTATTAAAAAATATTTTGGTACTTTTTATTAAAATGTTCTATTTTGGCTCATTTTATCTCTAATGTAGGAACTTTTTATCAAAAAATAATATTTTGGTACTTTTTACTTATTCCAAGATTGTTTCTTCAAAATTGTTAAACGGACCCGGAACCCGCCACTTACATCTAGTGGTAGATGGTTTATTTATATTTGTCATAACGTTTGCAAATTATTGAAATATCGGCCTGAGACCCCATAAAGAACATATATTATTGATCAGTGATCGATTCTTTGATATTCTACGTTATGTTTGTCTGTCTGCCTGTAGAAATATTAAACAGATATGACCAAAACTTAACATATATACTTACTTGTAGTTGTCTCGAGAAGTTTGGTATTACATTCGATATCGGTTGAGCGGTTCAAAAGTTATGAACGTAAATGTAAGGACAACTCGAGAATTTTGATGCATTCCACATAACCTCAAAATTCAAAATGCTTTAAGTTGGCGGCTGGTTGAAAATTGGATACGGAATGGCATTTAAACAAGCACATACATATTTTTTAACAAACAAATTTCGCGGAATTTCTTTTTTTTTTACAAAATTTTTTTTTTCGCGAAAATTCAGACATTCAAATTAAATTTATAAAATTTCTGCTGGGGTTTTTATACCCTACACCACTCTGTGGTACAGGGTATGTTTGTAACTATACGAAATATTGGTCCTAGACCTACCTTCAAGTATACCGATCGACTCAGAATGACATTTTGAGTCGATTTAGCGATGTCCTTCCGTCCGTCCGTCTGTCCATCTATCGGTTTAAGCACGATACAGGTCGTAATTTTCAATCAATTGACTTGAAATTTAAAACTTAAGCATCTTTTGGCCTATTGAAATTGGAGAAAATTGGTCCATGTTAAGACCTACCCCACATACAAACACCCCCTTTGGATTCGGCTAAAATGACTCGAACAACCGTATTATAATAGATATCGCTTTAAAATTTAGCAGATTTTTTATGCATGAATCTTCATTCCAAATTTCAAAGGAATCGGTCAGTCCTTCTGGTAGACCCCATACAAACCACCCTCCCGATATTCACATAATTCCCTCAAAATTTATGAAAATGGAAATATTTGATAAAAATTGTATTTTTAGGTGTTAAACGTGTACTTTAGTAACCTTATCAAATCGAAATATAATTGGACCATTTTTGGACTTAGTTCCCCTTATAAAAATTTCGACCGATATTCAGTTAAATCGGTCTATTGACAAAAAATAAAAACAAATTCCACTAAAATTTGATCTGTATGTGTTTTCTATACTAAATAAAGATCTAACAAAAGGCAGATTCAAACGGTCCATGTTTGGACTTGGGACCCATTTTCCGGAAAACACTGGTGTAGGGTATCACATGGTCGGTCTTGACGACTATAACTTTCTTACTTGTTTTACTTTAATTTTGTTACAATAATTTTGTATATTTATACATTAGGGCGTCTCGTCATATTTAAACTTTCGAGTTTTGTGCCGTTATAACTGCCAAACGATGGCCACGTAAGACCTGATTGTGGAAAAATTTTGCAAGGTCATCTTCAGTCAGCAGCCAGCGGTCAAAGTTGGGAAAAATTACGTATTTCGACTAAAATTCATGTCCAAATTTTTTACCAAATATGGCACAAAAATTCGGAAGTTTTGTGTACTTTATTGGAAAAATATTTAAAAAATTTCAAAGCCGCGATTTTGGTCCACAACTGCCGATTTTTAAACTTAAAACTTATTTTTAGTTCAAATTTAGCAAAAATCAGCATCTGTGGACAAAAATCGCGGTTTTTGAATTTTTTTAATATTTTTCCAATAAAGTACGCAAAAATTCCGAATTTTTGAGCCGGATTTGGTTAAACAATTCAGACATGAACTTTGGTCGAAATACGTAATTTTTGTCGCAGATTAAATTGCAAAATTTTTTTCATAAATTTTCCTATATCAGGTCTAACGTGGCCATCGTTTGGCAGTTATTACGACACGAAATTCGAAAGTTGAAATTTGATGGCACACCCTATTATACACAGTATACCAATTCTGTATCTGCATTTTGAAATCTTCTTAACAATGCTGTTAACTATCAAACACTTATCATGTTTTCTATTTAAAATAAGAGTTTTTTTCTGTTATGTTGTTTAGTTTTTCATTTTTTTTTATACAATGTCAAAACTTCTTTCTGTTTGTTATTTTATATAGTCTCCATTGTAAAATGTCGTCTTGAAAACTTTGTTTAATATCATATGTGGACATTAGGTTGGAAAGTATTTACAAAAATTATTTTGAAACATTTAAACAAAGATTTATCAAGAAGATTCCAAATTGAATTTATTTGTTCGACGCGACTGTTGGGGTCTCTACCTTGTTTAACTTGTGATTCGGAAACGTGTCCCTGAATGGGCGCCAATTTAAATCGATTGATTTTGCATTTTTTTTAAATTAGAATTTGGCCCCTACTTGGGCGCCAATTGAAATTTTTAAATCGAGACATTTTTCGATTATGTGAGTTAATAATAAATTCTAATCCTCAAGTTTTCTTAATTTGTCACCATTTTTCACCAAAAAAATATATAAAATTCACTCTTGTTAACATTTAGCTAAAGTATAAGAAAATGTCACTTCATACACTAAAAAAAAAAACTTGTAAAATTACAAGAAAAACTTTTAATTTTTTTCTATTTTGCTACCTCCTATTTGACAAAAATTCCTAGTAGTTTTACAAGCTTTTTACCAATAATTTTGTAATTTTACAAAGTTTTTGCCAATAAAATTGTAAATTTACAAATTTTTTGACACGATAAAATTTACAAGGAGGTTTTGTAACTTCACTAGATTTTTTGCTACCTCCTATTTTACGAGAATTCCAAGTAATTTTACAAGCTTTTTACCAATAATTTTGTAATTTTACAAGCTTTTTACCAATAAAATTGTAAAATTACAGTTTTTTTGGTGCAATTAAAATTACAAAGGATCCTCGGGAATTTATCAGTTTTTTTTTTTGTAAAATTATCTAGGAAATTTGTAAAATTACAAAAAAAAAATTGTAAAATTACAAAAAAAAATTAAATTTCAATCCAAATTTGTTTGTTAAAAAACAAGAAAAATTGTCAAATATTGGTAAAATGGGATTACAGACTTTTCCTAGTAATTTGAGAAAGTTTTTTTTGTGTGTACTTTTAAGTTTATTTTCTTTTTGTCATCCATTCTGTTTCTTACTAATTTTACTCGGATTCGGAAACGGTACCCCGCTTGGGCGCCAATTGAAAGCGATTGATTTCACAATGTCCTTAAATTGAAATTGGTCCCTGCTTGGGCGCCAATATAAACCGATTGATTTCGCATTTTTTTTTAAGGAAATAACTATTTCTGATTATGTGAGTTAATGAGAAATTCTAATTCCCAAAGTTTCCTTAATTTGGCTTTTATTTTCCCCCCAAAAAAATATATAAAATTCACCCTTTTAAACATTTAGCAAAACTATAAGAAAATTCTATTACATACTTTAAAATTTATTTTCTTGTTGTCATCCTTTCTGTTTCTATGTAATTTTATTTGGATTTCGAATCGGTACCCTGCTTGAGCACCAATTGCATCCGATTGATTTGGTCTCTGCTTGGGCGCCAATATAAACCGATTGATTTCGCTATTTCTATAAATCCAAACAGCCATTTCTGGTTATGTGAGTTAATAATAAATTCTAATCCTTAAGTTTTCTTAATTTGTCACCCTTTCTCACCAAAAAAATATATAAAATTGACTCTTATTAACATTTAGCTAAAGTATAAGTAAATTCCCTTCATACTTTTAAGTTTATTTTCTAATTGTCATTCTTTTTGTTATTACTAATTTTACTTGAATTTGGAATCGGTACCCTGCTTGGGCGCCAATTGAAACCGATTGCTTTCACAATTTCTTTAAATTTAAATTGGCCCCCACTTGGGCGCCAATCGAAACCGACAGATTTCGCATTTTTTTAAAGGAAACAACTTTTTCTGCTTATGTTGGCTAAAGATAAATTCTAATTCCTAAAGTTTCCTTAATTTGTCTATCCTTTTTCCCAAAAAATATATAAAATTCACCCTTTTAAACATTTAGCAAAACTATAAGAAAATTCTATTTCATACTTTAAAATTTATTTTCTTGTTGTCATCCTTTCTGTTTCTAAGTAATTTTACTTGGCTCCTTGTTTTCATATCAATTTACATACTCTTTCATACATGTACAAAATGGATATGAATTCCATTTTCATTTTGGTCGAGATTTACTTCATCAGCATATACACTCAAAATAATCCTACAGTAAAAAATACAGTAAAAGTGTTATAACTCTAACTATACTACTTTTTTAGTCATTTACAGTATAAATTTAGATTTACAGTATAAATTTAGTTATTTTTTTGAAATTGGAATACTTTGAACTTTACTGAATACTGATTTTTTACCGATTTTTTAATAATTTTTGTTAGTAATTTTAAAAAATTTGGAAAATTATTTTTGACACCTAATATGGTAAAATTTACATTTTTGAATATTTTTTTTTTCAAACGCACATAGCAAATTTTTGTTGAAAAAAAATATTTTTTTTAAAAAAATTCCGAAATAGATCATTTCCAGCTATCAAGCTCAATAATTATATATTTTTGAAACAATTTTTTTTTGTTAAAAAATTTTTTAAAATCGATTTTGGATAGGTTTTCGCTTTTAAATTTGTTTACCGTTTTTTTATAACTGCGTTAGTAAAAATTGACTAACGCGTTGTAGGGCCCTTTAATACTAACAATTAGTAATAACTACCAACTTTTTAGTAAGGAATACTGTAGGATTTCTATGAGTGTACAAAAAAAATATTCACTTGATAGTTTCTCATACATATAGAGACATTCTTTGTACTGCTGATGAAAACAAATCTAGTAAAATTGGTGTTGGTGGTATTGTGTAGGTTTTTGCTTTTATTTCACTTTTTTTTTTGTTGTTTTTTGTTCTATTTCACCATACTCGGTAAAATGTAAAATATTCTGGGCGCCATTGAAACCATAAACTTCTTAAAAAAATGTTTGCTTGTGTTTGTCATCAATTTTATTACTAACTAAAATACAACTTGAAGATTGTGATATTAGGATGATATATTTTTTTTATTTCCTTGAGATTTTCTGAAATAAAGAATTAGAAAGATGTATTTTAAGAGTTTACAAATTGCGATTTTTGTCCACAGATGTTTATTTTTATTTTTAAAAAAATTACTAAACAAATTAGAGTGTTAAATGCGGCTTTGCCAAATCTTTTATACGCTCCAAAACGTAAAAAAGTAAAAAAAAAACGAGTAAGAAAGTTATTGTCGGTCAACCCTACACCAGTATTTAGCGAAAAATGTGTCCCAAGTAAAAAATGTATGAAAAATATCAAAAGACTATTTTCGATATCTCGAAAATTGCTCGATAGATTTCACAATATTTATGATATTCAGCATGCCAACATTTATAACGTGTCGCATGATTATTTAGATTTATTATTTTTTATTTTTTAATTTTTAATTTTTAAAAAATTTAAAATTTTGGTGGAAATTTTCTAAGAATTCAAAATTTTGATCGAAGTGCGCTACATGCTAAAATATCCGGATATGCCTTAAATTAAGTTTAAATAAAAGATTTTCTTAAGCTTTATAAAAGGGTCAAGGAAAGAAATTTTGTGAATTTTGAGAAAAAAATTCTTGAACGTATACTCAAAAAAAAAAAAACTGTAATGTTAGCAAAAAAAGCTTGTAAACCTACAAGAAAAATTGCTGATTTTGAACCCACAATTTTTTTGGTAAAGTTAGCAAAAATATTTTGCCAAAAATTAGTTAACTGAAATTTTTTTATTTCAACTTAATTCATACACATTTGAGGACTCCATTGGGTTCGGACCCGATAGGTCCAGACCCCGATGGGCCTAGACATAGTTGGGTTCCTTAAAAATCGTCTATGTTTTTGATCCACAATTTTTTTGCAGTTTCGCTCTACCTTGCTTAGTTTTTGAGATACGTGATTTTAGGGGACCACCGGGGTTTTGAGAATTACAAAACTCGATAACTTAAAAAAAAATATTACTGGGAGAGCTTTCGATTATTTTGTTCTACGTGTTGAGAGCTACAAAAATGCTTTTGGACTTTCTGTTGTGTCGGCAATATTTACCGAGATATAAGCATTTGAAAATTTTCGGGAATGCTAATTTTTCCACACATGAAATAGAGCCCGAAAACCAAAAATGGCCTCCATTTTGCTCTATCTGGCTTAGTTTCCGAGATAGCGCCATTTTAAGTTTTCTGAAAATAAAAAAAAAAATACGATTTATTTTTGCTAATATTAGCAAAAAAGCTTGTAAAAATTTGGTCAACTCAATTTTAAATTTAGCAAAAAAAAATTAGTTCAAATTTTATTTAAAATTGCTAATGCGCTAAATGAAGTTTACAAGATATTTTTGCTAACATGCTAATCTCAACTAAAAATTTGCTAAAAGTTAGCTAACCAGCATTAACAAAAATAGTAAATCTACAAATGTATTATTTTGAGTGTAAAAGAAATGTGACCTCGAGCTAGAATAATCTCTCAAAAAATTATAGGTTATATTGAACTAAAATTATAGGTTATATTGAACTAAAGTTTTTTTTCTTAAAAAAATTTCAAATTTTTTAGTTAATTTTAACTATTTTTGAAGAAACCTTTTCCACAAATTTAGTGTAAAGAAAAAAATCAGCAAATCCTTTTACAGGCATCTCTCTTAAAACGTTAATTTCAAACAATTTTTTGTAAAAATTTTTATTTGTTTTTATTATAAATAAATGTAATGTTAAAATTATTATAAAAAAATTAAATTCAAAAATTTTAAAAATATTAAATACAATTTTTTTATTTTCTCTCTTTTTTCAGGTAAGTTTCCCCAAAAATTATTTCAAAACATGTTGTGTGTTTTTTCAGTAAGTATAACAATATAAGTGAACTTATTCCTAGAGCCGGAGTATTTATTCGTAATTCTCGCTTATGTAGTAGATCACATCCGTTTGTAGTTGATTGTTCTGTGTCCCGCGCAACGCATTATTGGGAAAATTCGGTGTTTTGTTGAACAATTCGCATGTGGAACAAACTTTCCGCAGAAATCCTCCCTTTTTACTTATACTCTGAAGAACTTAATTTTTTTAAAATTTTTTTTGTATTTTTGCCCTACATTTCGACACAGGGGAATAAAAAATTTCGGGTTTTTTTGGCCGCCCCTTTTATGGGCGTGTATAGGCGTAAATTGCTATTCAATATTTTTCCACAACATACCTGGGTCTTTCTTCTCTTCCAAAAATGACACCCATACAAAATAATTTTTACACCCTACACCAGTCGGTAGTACAGGGTATAATGAGTTTGTGCTGATGTTTGTAACTACCTTCAAGTATACCGATCGACTCAGAATTACTTTTTGAGTCGATTTAGCGATGTACGTCCGTCCGTCCGTCTGTCTATCTATCGGTTTGATCACGATACAGGTCGCAATTTTCAATCAATTGACTTGAAATTTAAAACTTAAGCATCGTTTGGCTCAAGGACAAAGCCTATTGAAATTAGAGAAAATGGGTCCATGTTAAGACCTATCCCCCATACAACCGCCCCCTTTGGATTTGGCTTAAATGACTCTAATAACCGTATTATAATAGATATCGCTTTGAAATTTAACAGGTAACCAAATTTTGTATGCACAAATCATCACTCCAAATTTCAAAGGAATCGGGTCAGTCCTTCTGGTAGTCCTCATACAAACCACACACAGAAAAAAAGTTTCCAATCGAATTTATCAGTTGTATCAACTCAAAATTCGGTTGCTGCTACTATATTTGGGTTTGAAACCCAATTTTTTTAGTTGCACCAATTAAAAGACAGTCATGACCGCCGAAAATGAGTTGTGACTACCGATATTCAACTGTGACGACCTATAAACAAAAATTCCAACCAAATTTTTGTTGCAATAACTGACTTTCAGTTGGAAATACATAGTAAAATTCGTTTTCTGTGTGCACCCTCTCGATATTCACATAATTCCCTCAAAATTCATAAAAAAAAAATATTTGATAAAAATTTTATTTTTAGGTGTTAAATGTGTACTTTAGTAACCAAATCAAATCGGAATATAATAGGACCATTTTTGGACTTAGTCCCCCATATACAAATTTCGCCCGATATTCAGTTAAATCGGTCTATTGGCAAAAAATAAATGAATTCCACTAAAATTTGATCTGTGTGTGTTTTCTACACTAAATAAAGATCTAACAAAAGACAAATCCTATCGGTCCATGTTCGGACTTGGGACCCATTTTCTGGAAAACACTGGTGTAGGGTATCATATGGTTGGTTTTGACCGACTATAACTTCTTACTTGTTTTTTTTTTTTATTATTTTGAAATATGGGGCAAAATTTTATGTTTTTGAAAATATTATAACGAAATTTTTACTATAGAAAATGTTAACACAAAAAAAAAACCAAATAAAAAAAGTTTTGATGAAAGAAATCCCTCAATTCCCAATTCGTTTGTGAATAATTTCCAAAAAAAAATAAAAAATTTTAAGCTTATATTAAAGGCGGGGATTATTAGCTACATATGTTGTAAGCTACTACTTGCATATTAAATAATCTATGTTTACTTTGGTAGGGATTACAGAGGAGTGCATTTTTCCCCCAGCGGGTTTAAGTTGAAATTTGTGTTAAAATTGGATAAACTTTTGTCGAGGCTAAGGAGCACAAAGTATGAAATTCTGACACGCTTTATTAAAATTGTGGAAAAAAATTTTAAAGCTTCGATAAAATCAGGAAGAATTCTAGATGAATAAAAAAGTATTAATTCATATGTTGTATAGCAAATCCTTTTCAAAAATTTTAAACATCAAAACAAATTAAAATTTATTTATTTTACTTACTATTTATTAATTGCAAATCTTTTTAAGTTTTCATGTTATTTAATTTGTTTTTCTTTTTAATTCTTTTTTTTTTTTTTTTTTTTTGTTTACAAAATTGTTTAACTTTTCCAACAAAATCTTTTTTCCCCCCCCGAAATCAGCGTAGAAAATGAACAAATAATCCTGGTAAATTATTCATGTGTTTTAAACATGCAATAAAAGAATTTGTAAGTTGTCGTTTTAACACTTTTCCACAACCACTCAAACACTAAAATGTACATTGTACAGACAGAAAATTGTTAAATCAAAATTCTATATGCAACTTTTTTTTCGTTGTTATTTGTAATTGTTGTTATATTTAAAAATAAAATTATAAACAGTCTACTCTATGTAAGTGAGAACACTACTCTCTAATTGAGATGATGTTTGAAATTTAATAAAACATTGATCCTAGACCCACGTTCAAGAATTTCGATCCACTTAAGGCCAATTATCACGATACCACAGGAAAGGTAGGTCTTTCAATGGCACCCACCGACTGTCCTGAAACTTGCATGTTGGAAAAAAGGGAGAAAAATATTTTTTTTCTATTTTTTTTAGTTACCTAACCTCTTATTATGAATTTAAATTAAGCCGACCCGTGTTTTTGCTTTTGGAAAAATTCCTGCTAGTCGGCCTTTATTGTGATTTCCACAACAGACCATATTTTTTCATAAGATCCCAGCAAAAAATAATCGAGATTTTGGAAGCAGTGCATACAAGAATGCACTTGTATAAGCGAATGATTTTTGATGTTGTTGTTTTTTTATGACATTCGCTTACACAGCTGCATACCATATGCAGTAGTGTAAGGGAAAGATGTTGTTAGCATACTTTCCTGAATACCGGTTGCAGTAAAGTATGTCAGTGACTTAAAAAAACACTAAAAATATTTAAGAAAAGGCATGATTTCAATTCATAATCATTGCGCCGATATAAGCGCTCGAAAGAAATGCTCTAAAGTGGGACATTGCGAACAAATATCATGCCATACGTAATCAGGTTTGTTAGCAGACAACAAAAATCACTCCCTTACAAACCTGCTTATAGGCAAGCAGTATTTTTTGGTGGGATACTTTATAAATGTAAGATTGGGCCACTAAAAACCAAGGTAATCCTTTTTTCCCCCACTTTCCCAAATGCAAATTTCAGAACATTCAGGGGTGCCCATTGAAAGACCTCTCTTGTGAAACAAATGATTTTCGACGTTCTGTGTAAAAAGAAATGCATACTTTTAGGCTTAAAGGAAAAGTTGATATCACATATGATATTTGACATTTTTGGAAGTGTTGTTAAAAGATCTTCAAATCTTTCGACACAATTTTATAAGAAAACAATTATCAATTATTTGTGTAGGCTCTTAAAGTAAAATATATGATTTTTAAGCTGCCTAAAATTATGCATTAAAAAAACTCAGTTTTTAACAAATAACGAATTCCGTACATAACATTTATATATATTTTTTTCTGTGTAGTAAGTGCTTGAGTTAAAAGTATTACCATAACCGAATTTGACTGTACAACAACTTGTACAAGTTAGTTAGTTAGTACCACAGTTATACATATATCGAGTTCTTAATACATATAATGTATACCACACTTAAGCTAACATAAACACAATGTATGAAAAGTATACAGAATATACCCACTTTAGGGTGGGTCAAATTGTAGGGGGCAGAAAAATGTAAAGGGGCTCATCCAGATTCTTGTTATACGGGTCATTTGAAACCAGAAACCATAGCTCTAAAATGATTTTCGAGCCCCCGGATTTTTCAAAATTGGTTTTTTCCCCAAATACTCAAGAATAGAGGTAAAAAAAATGCTATTTCCTCTAGCCAAATGTGTATGTGGGGGTTTTTTGGATCGAGGAATCCATTTTTGACATCTATTTTTATTTTTGAATACCACCAGAGGGCGCTTTCGTACATTTTTTTAATTTTATCGTTTTTTTGGGTAAATTTACGAAATTTTTCGTGGAAATTGACGAATATTTGACTTTCTCATGAGACAACCCCAAATTTTAAATAGCCAGAGTGTTCAGCTTTAAAAATTATGGGGGGGGAGGGGTTTTTCATTCACGACCTATATCGAATTTAAGACAAAGAATAAACAAAGCATATTTTACTTTATTTTTCTTCAAAAATTCAACATAATAGTACGTTCAGATTGGACTCGAAACCTCGTTAAACGGGGTTTCGTGCCAAACCTCGTTTGAAAATACGTATTTTCCCTCACAAATTGAAACCTTTTTGTAGTGAGGTTTCAACGAAAGTACGATCGAAACCTTTTAAATTTCATAATTATACATATTTTTACCACTGTGCGACAACAAGAAATAGAGAAAATGGGAAAATGCCAAATTAAAAAAAAATAAATAAATCAATATTTATATAAAATTTGTACAAAATATTTACTAATTTGGAATAAAAAAACAAAAACGTATAAAAAAATAATTTCCGCGTAATTAAATTAGATTAATTAGAATATTTTTTGTGTGAAAGTTCCCGAAACCTATATAAGTGTCAATATTGTTGAGTGTGAACAGGTAAGTTTTGAAAATGAAAATACGAGGTTTCAACGGGGTTTCGAGGCCAATCTGAACATGGTATAAGAGATAATAAAAGCATATAAGATGTAATTAATAAAAACAAGTAAGAAAGTTATAGTCGGTCAAGACCGACCATATGATACCCTACACCAGTGTTTTCCGGCAAATAGGTCCCAAGTCCAAACATGGACCGATTAGATCTGTCCTTTGTTAGATCTTTATTAAGTAAAGAGAACACACACAGATCAAATTTTAGTGGAATTGGTAAATTTTTTTGTCAATAAACCGATTTAACTGAATATCGCTCAAAATTTTTATATGGGATACTAAGTCCAAAAATGGTCCAATTATATTCCGATTTGATTAGGTTACTAAAGTACACGTTTAACAAATAAAAATAAATTTTGTTATCAAATATTTCCATTTTTATGAGTTTTGAGGGAATTATGTGAATATCGGGATGTTGGTTTGTATGGTAACTACCAGAACAACTGACCCGATTCCTTTGAAATTTGATTCGAGCATACAAAATTTGATTACCTGCTAAATTTCAAAGCGATATCTATTATAATACAGTTATTAGAGTCATTTAATCCGAATCCAAAGGGGGCATTTGTATGGGGGCTAGATCTTAACATGGACCGATCTTCTCCAATTTCAATAGGCTTCGTCCTTGGGCCAAAAGATGATAAAGTTTTAAATTTCAAGTCTACTGATTGAAAATTTCGACCTGTATCGTGCTTAAACCGATAGATGAACAGACGGACGGACGGACGGACATCGCTAAATCGACTCAAAAAGTAATTCTGAGTCGATCGGTATACTTGAAGGTAGGTCTAGGACGAATATTTTGGGTAGTTACAAAGGGTAAAAAAATCAATTGAATTCAGTAATTAAGAAACAAAACGAAGAATTTGTCTGTCACTTGAGGAGTAAATGTTTTATATGAAAATATAGCATCTTAAAATATTCTATTTAGTTGGCAGATTGAGACCAGTCAAATCAGAAGACATACCAAAAGCAGGAACATCGTGAGAAGGCATATGTTTTAAAATACTTTCGGTACTTATTGATGTTGGTGCGGCTTGTGATGTTGACGGCAATGGATCCATGTTTAAAATTAAATATTAATTAATTAATTTATAAATATTAATATAAGATTTTCCAGCTAGATTTTGAGGTTTTCTTCCTTCAAAAGCTGGTAAAAATGTGATTTAGGTCTTAGCAGGAAATCTATCGTTTTTTTTTTAGAAAAGCTGGAAAAAGGAACAAAATGTATGGAATATGATTTAACAATTTATAATTCGAGTATGTATTTTGAATATATTCAATACAAAGTCAAAATTCGCCTATTTCCACAACAATATCGTATATTTTCGCAAAAGAATGTACGTAAGCGCCCTCTGGCGGCACTCAAAAATAAAAATTAATGTCAAAAATGAATTCCGCGTCCCAAAAAACCCCCACATACTCATTTGGTTAGAGAAAATAAAATTTTTTTGCCTCTATTCTCGAATATTTTAGAAAAATTACGTATTTTGAAAAATCCGGGTGCTCGAAATTCATTTTAGAGATATGGTTTCTTTGTCAAATTTTCTCATAATGACCCATAAAATAAGAATCACGATAAGCCTTTGGGTCGAAAAAAATTTGACCCACCCTAACCCACTTCGATAATTTAAAGGATGTTTCGCAAAAGCTCACCCGGTACCCAGTTCTAATTACACCACAATAAAAACGAATTTATTTAAATTCTATTAATTGTTTTAATTTCAGCAAATTGTGTAATTGTACATAAAATTATTTGAAAACTACTCAATTTGTAAAACAAAAAAAAATTGTTGATCAAAAAAATGTTTTGAGGGAAAAATATTTTTTTGATAAAAAAAAAGATTTTGAATTTTTTTTTTTATGAAAGAAAAAATTTTGACAAAAAAAAATGTTAGTGATGAAAAAAAAATAAAAATTGTTGATGACATGGATACCCGAAAGGTATCCATGTGCGTGTGCAGTTAAAAGGGGCCTTGAGGATCTCAACATAAACAAGTCCTCGGACCCGGATTGTATTACGGCTGTAGTCCTAAACAGTGTGTTTTTTGTTGTCTCGTTCTTTATCAAAATTATTTTGCTTCTCGTACGAGTAGGAATTTTTCGCTCTTGCTAAAATATTGCCAACGTCCAGCCAATATCAAAAAAGGGTGAGGCTACAAACACTGAAAACTAGCTCTCGAAATTCATGAGAGCTCTCTCTGAATCATCCCCTGGTAATTTACCTGTATTTATCTGGAGTCTAATTCAGTTTTGCGCGATCAACAGTATGTATTTCGTAGAAGTCGCGTTACGGTAGCATTTCTTTCGGAACGTTGGAGTCGTTCTATTCTCTAATTTGGTAAAAGGAAACTGGTTGCTCTAGATTTTTAAAAGGCGTTTGAGCGTGTGTGGCACGGTGACTCGTTTCCAAGTTGATTGCGTTTGGTGTCGGTAGTGATTTCTTTCGATTTCTTTCGATTTTTATCGAGCTTTTTTAGTGACCGCTTTTAAGTTTTGTTATACGGCAAGGTTCTTTTCTTTTTTCAACACTTTTTCTTAACAGCTTTCTGATTTTAACTTGGAAACCTACCTATTCTTTTGCAGATGACAGCAACATTTTTCATTTATTTTCTTTCAATCATAGACCAAGCCTTACAGTATGGGCCGGAAGTCCCCATCTTCGACTACATTGTGGTTTCTACTCTATGGAAGTTTTATCAATATCTGGGTTTGCTTTCTTATGGTATGACCTATCCAGTTCCTTTTTCGTCTACGTACTTCGACGGTTATGTGATACTGCTGCGTTTCAAACCACAGTCTTCACTGGACATCCTTTGTGGCCCATAAACCCGAAATATTTTTGTGAGACATCGGTTTTTAAAAGCTTGCATCGCCTGTATGTCTGGTTGAGCATCATTCCAGGTTTCGCAGCCGCACAACAAGTTTAAACGAACGTTAGTGTTAAATAGTTTCCATACGTGTTTGAGTTGGCCAAAAGCTTGGGATGGTTTCTTAATACGATTAGAGATATTTGCGCTCGGGCCGCCTGTTGTTGTTAGTATAGAACCGAGGTAACAGAAAGGGTATACATGCCCCAGAAAAACGTTAGCCATTGTAAATCTGTAGTTATTTAAGGGATGTTAATGATCATGCCTTTCTTAAGTTCATCAGGAACACTTTCGTTGTTCTATATGTCTTCTATTAAGGGTAAATTAAGCTCGGTACAGGAAGAGGGATCTGTTTTGAGAATTTCTGCGAAAATGTTGGCAGACCCTGGGTTTTTATTATTTTTAAGCATATGGGGGTTTTTGTGTCAACTGACACAACTTTTGAAACCGGTGTCTTCCGATCGGGATGAAATTTCCCTCTGAGTTAGAGGGGGTCGAAATTTGACATTTTGGCCAAAGAGGTGTTTATTCTCATCCATGTAACTTCTTACCTATTGTTTTTAGCAAAATATGTCCTAAATAGTTTAGATAGCTATTTCTTCAGTCTTTCGAAAAAAAATTATAAAAAGAAAAAAATTTGATTATATTTCTTAAAAATTGACTTTTTCCTCAAATTGGCCTCTTTTTTTTGATTCAAAAGAAAGCTTAGGTGATTTCCTTTAAGAGGTCGCTTAGTAGAGTGGGATATCTATGAATTTTTTTTTTTTTTAACTTTGGAACACAAAAAACGGTTCTTCAATTTGCACTATTAGGCGTGGGATAGCTAACCAGTTTTCGATCTCGATCCGCGATACCCTCTAATTTTTATAGGTTCGAAAAAGAAAGCATGAGCCAAAAAATGAGGGCGGTGGGGTGGGGCCATATGGCCCCTCATCGGGGTCAAAGTTGGGCGTAAAGAGGTAAAAATCCTCAAAAAGCCCCAAAACTCCCTTAGAAACGCCCCTGGAGGGGTGCAATGTGAGACCGACCTCCAATAATTTTCTGCCCCAACGCACAGTGCCACATTTGGCCAATCTAGGACGACAAAAATCCAATTTTATGTATATTGACTGGAAATTCGGTATACATGTTCGTTTTGACTTCAAAAATAACATTATGAAAAATATGGGAGGCCAGTTAACGGCCACGCCCACTTGTTAAAAAAATTTTAATTTTGGTTGTAATTTCTTTTAACTTGGTATATATACTCTCAAGGACTGTAGAAATAATATCACAAAAAAAGGGGGCGGTCGGACAACTGCCACGCCTTCTTTTTAAAAATATGTTAAAAAAATATGTAAAAACAAGGTTTACATATCGCCCCACTGTACTCGGCGTCGCAGACAGTTGCAAAAGTTAGCAGTTGAAATAAGTATTATGGATATTGGTCAATATGTCTGAAAAAGTCCGGCGACCAATAGGGACCAAAAACAAAAGTTCTATTCCATCAAAAAAAATATAAATATATAATTTTCTTTTCAAAATTTTTTATTATGTTAAAAATTTAATAAAAAATAGAAAAAATAGTTTTTAAAAAAAAGAAAAGATATGACTTAAAGCCTTTAAATATCCTTTAAAATTTCCAAAAAAAGAGTGTATAAATATCTTTTTTTGTTAAAAAGTTACAGCAGTTTAAAATCGACTTAATTAATGCGAAATAATGAACACTACTTACAGGATTTTACAAGATGCAACTTTATGCACCCACATCTTAATAACGAACAAAATTATCGTTCTTATATGAGTATTTCCGTGCTATTAGGAATGTTTTATAATACATACAAACAAATCATAAAAATCGGGGAACTTTTTTTTTTTGATTTTTGTCGTGCTAGATTGCCCAAATGTGGCACTGTGCAACGTTTTTCTTGAACATACCTTACGTCTATTTCCACTTCCTAAGGGGGCTCCCATACAAAATGACATTTTTTATGTGCTTCAGTTATAACGTTATTGATAACATGCCCTGAGTGTTTGCTTAAAGTAAAAATAAAAAAATCGAACCTTTCTCTAAAAAAAGTTTCTAGAAAACTGAAGAAAAATCCAAAAAATGTATTTCAAAAATCAGAAAAATTGAAAAAAATTTTAAAAATTTAGGAAAATCTAGAAAAATTAAAAAAAAAAAAAACAATAAACAGGTAAGAAGACTATTATAACATGTGAAAAGTATTTGAGATTTGCCATAAATTCTTTAATTTTTTTTACGCTTGTATACTTTCAAAGCACAGTGTAAACCAAGCGCAGTAGACTAAAGGTGTATAAACATTTTTTGTAGAATTTAATTCCTCTTGTATGTAAAATGTCAAATGTATTAAAGTTGGAAAAACAAAAAAATAAAAAAAAAATTGCAAATGAAAAACCTTTTATGGTTTGTTTTTTATTGTTTTCATCTGTTCTATGAACACTTTGCTCCCCTTTTTTATAAAGTTTGTATTATTTCAGGTGTTTTCGTAAAGTGTATTAAGAGCTCTTAAATTATGTAGATTTATATTTTGGTATGGGAGCAAAAAAATATACGTATATAAAGAAGATTAACAACTTAAGTTTACTGAAAGAAAAACAATTTTTTGTTACTTTGTCTGAAATTGGGTCAAAAACTAAATGAAGATTGTTGTTAACCCTTTAACGGGAGAATTTTTCCAAAAAGAGGAACAAAGTTAAGGCAAATGAAATTTGGTTATAATTTACTTGAGAAGCTCCTATATTTATTTTTGGTTTGTTAGTTGCTAACGAGAAATAAATTAATTTTTTAATAATCCTATCTGTAAGTGTGTCCTACCAGTTATATGGTTAAATATGGTGTTAACAACAGACTTTGCTGAATCTTGCACAAAAAAAAAACTCTGTGGGATACGTGAAACGATTTATGCGCAAATTGAAGCTTAAAGCTCGATTCGGCTAGAGCTTTTATTTCTGCCAAAAATTTAAGCTATTCCTAATTTTTTTTTTTAAAGTTCAAGAGTCTGAAAAACTCTAATGGTTTTTTTTCATTTGTATGTAATTATTTTATTTTTTTAAACTCCATTAACCCTGAAAACAAAAGACGACTTGAAAAGAAATAAAAAATGGTGTAAATTGTTCGTTTTAATATCCTTAGAAAAATAACGTAACGTTAGCAATTATTTTTCGTGTTTTATCTTATATCCGTTCTTTTGTTTCAATATTTTTTTTTTCGTTTCCACTTTCGTGTCTGCATTATTATTACCGCCACTCATTTAAAATTGTTGTTGACCTCATACAAGAACAGCCAGCGGCAACCTTCAACCTCAATATATAAAAAATTAAATACTTACAACAACTCGTGTATAAAATACAGAACTTTGAAGACTGATTTTGTTAAACATTAAATAGAGTTTTTTTTTTACAAAACTGAAACAATTGCTATTGGATTAACGCTGCAGTTGTACGTGCAATACTGCTGTTTGGAATAACTGCCACCAGGCGTTGCATACTGTCAGCCGGTGACATCATCCCCACGGACATTACCCCTATAACGGAAATGGGTATTAGGACCGAATTCATCATGGTCATAATTTCCATAAAAGTTGTGTGGACTATGACCGTTTCCAAAACGGTCACAATCCCAATGGGGATTATGGCCGTTATGGGGAGAATGTCCAAAGCAATTTTGGTCATAATCCCCGTTTTCTGAAGAGAGGGTGGATTTCTCGAAGCCGCCGAAGGACGGCTACGCAGAAAAAATTTTAAGACAACAAAAATAAAATTTTTGGGATTATGACCAACTAGTTTAGTGGACATTATCCCTGTAATGGGGATTATTGAAATTATGTCCGTTTTTTATTGGGATTATGTCCAAACTATTTTCGGTCATAGCCCCCACTACCATTATGGGGATTATGACCGAAATTAATTTGGTCATAATCCCCATAATGGAAATGGGGATTATGTCCGTGGGGATTATTTCATGTCACCGTGTAACACGGATGTTTTTATACCCTCCACTCTAGTGATAGAGGGTATATATAAATTTTTCATTCCGTTTGTGACACCTCGAAATATTAGTCTAGGACCCCATAAAGTATATGGGGCATTCCATGTCAAATCGGACACTTTGAAAAAAATTTTCCCAATTTGCTTACAGTTTTTAGTACCCTTCGAAAACTCCTTCGTGGTAAATTTTCAGATTTTTTTGATGAACCGTTCAAAAGATATCGAATTTTTAAAAATTGGTAGTTTGTTCCTTTCTCAAACTTCTTTACTCATAACTTGTTCAATAATGGTCCAAATTTCAAATTTAAAAAAAAAAAATCCCAAAAAATTCTTAAAAGCGCTCTAGTATGCGATTTTTAAGTTTTAAAATTCAAATCTCATTTTTTGAAAATGTTTTTACTCTTCGATTTTTTTTTGTAATTTTTTTGTGTAAAACCTCTATCGATTCTACAAATTTTTTGCCCAAGAGGATTGTGGAATAACGATTATTACTATTTTTTTTAATTTTTTTAAAAAAATTTATTGAAATTTTCCAATCTTAAAATCATTTCTACTGCTCCAATGGTGCGTCATATTGGGGTCATTTATAAGACCGACCCCCATTAATTTTTACGTCTTAACATTTCTTTGGAACAAACTAATACCCTATCTCCAATTTCTAAGGGGGCTCCCACACAAAACGACATTTTTTAAAATTAGCTCCAACCGCTCTAACTGCCCTAATAGTGCCCTTAGAGCAACAAAATTTTTTTTCTAAAAATTTTAAAGTATTTGATTTGATATGGAATGCCCCAAATATATGCATGATCCTCGATCGAATTTAATAACACGATCTAGCGATGTCCGTCCGTCCGTCCGTCAGTCTTTCCGTCAGTCTGTTGAAAACACGCTGTTTTTTTAAAAGAATTTATGGAGGCTCCTGAAGTTTTGCACATATGTTGGGCATCTTACCTGGTCAGGTTAGTATTGCAATCTAGCGAAATCGGTCCAGTGGTTCAAAAGTTATGAGCACAAGACAGTATTTCGGCAAGGGTTTTTCATGAATTTACGAGATAAAAAACAAGCTGACTTTCGAAAGGCAAATCATAATGTGCTGCAGCTTGGCATATATATTTGTCATTCCCCTGGCCTAGTGTTGAATTTCAGCCAAATTGATTCAGTGGTTTAAAAGTTATTAGTAAAACCCTGAATTTTAGATTAGTTTCACCCAGAGCTTCGAAGAATGAAATCCTTTTCGAATGAATTCTCAAAAAAATCCATTCAATTTTCATAGTCAGTGAATGCATTCGATTTCATAAATCAACATTGAATGCAGTCCTTGGAATTCATTCGATTGTATGAACAAAAATGAATGCATTCGATTTCTTGTTCATTCGATTTAGAAAAATCGAATGAATTCGATTTTTTATCATTCCACTGCGAATGCAATCGATTTTTTAAATATATAGACCAAAACGGAGCCAAATTTTGGTCCATAGTATCGCATACTCTCTTTACATACAATGACCCTAATGGGCTCTAATTTTGAATCCAAAAAAATTGGTGTTCCCGAAAATTTTAAAAATGCACATATTAACTGCCTATACGACAAAAAAAATGTGAAGAGTGTCAGCGATACTATGGGTAAAAAATTGGCTCCGTTTTGCTCTATCTTGGTTAGTTTTTTTAAGTTTTTTATGCAATGAATGAATATGCCATTCGATTTTTCAAATTGAATGAAAAGAAAATCGAATGCATTCGCAAGTGAATGCATTCGATTTTTAAAAGTCGAATGAAAAAAAATCGAATGCATTCGATTTTTGAAAGTCGAATGAAAAATAAAACGAATGCATTCGATATTTATAAATCGAATGAGTCTAAAGTGAATTCATTCAATTCGCTAAAATGTGATTGGGGAATGCAATCACTAATTTTTCATTTAGAATGACAAATCGAATTAAGGAATGAAATCCCTTGAAGCTCTGGTTTCACCTTAAATTCACGTATTGAAAACCCGTTAAACATGCTAAAAAAAACATTTGTAAGTCACAAAAATATTTTACAACGTATTTTTGTCACTCAAAAATATTTTAACACTAAAAAAAAGTGCACTCGAAAATAATTTTACACTCAAAAAAAAAAAATTTACACTCAAAAAAAATTTAGTAAATTTTTTTTTTTTTAATTACTTAAAAAAAAGTTTTTTACAGAAAACATAATATTTCTTATCAAGAATGTTATATTTTTCACGTTAAAAAATTTACTATCACCTAAAAATGGCATTGCGGAGGGTATTCATAGATTCGGCCAAGTCGAATTTAACTTTTCTTCTTGTTACGATTAATTTCCTTTAAACTTCTGTAAAATTTATTTTTATTCTAACATATTTTTTTCATTATTTTATCTGGCCAGACAGTCAGGCACACCAATTTAATTTTTCTGTTTTTTTATATTTTTTGGTTTTGTTTTTGCAGTTAAACATTTGTCTGACCCTTTCCACTAACATAAATTCAACTAAATTTAGCGTAATTTAAACAGATTGTTTGTTCGGTATGTATTTTAAATTTTTTTTGGTTGGTTATTTTTTATTTCCCGATAATGTTTGGCGAGCAAATTTGTGCATTTTATTAATACTTCGATTCTTTAAACAAATATTTGTAGAATTAAAATAAAAAAAAATGCTGCCCAGCAACAAACAGCAATTATAATTTTGAGAGGAACGCAAAAATATATCGGAACAATTATTTTCTGAGTTAACGTATATACGTTAATGCAAAAATAGGGCTAGTTTTAGATATAGAAAAGTATGACAGTTACTTTATGTTCTCAAGAAAATTTCTTGGAACATATTCCTATTTCAATAAATTTCAATAAATTCTAGAATATATTCTACGTTAATCACAAGAAAATTTTATATAAATAATAATTTTTTAAAAGCTTAATGTTCTAAAACACTATTGCTTTTGGTTGCAATTTCAAATAAAAATCGCTGGTTCTGGAACGTTAAGTAGAATCGGTTGTAGGGTAATTTGAAACCGATTGTTCAGAACGGAAAAATTTGCTGGGTTTGTAAATAAATTCGTATCAGTTGTTTTCAACTTCAGATGTAGTTGTTTTTCTATAAAAAATTTTAAAAATCATTTTTGTTATTTATTCTTAGCCTCTTTTTAAAACAAGTCTTACACAGTCTTACTTTTTTAACTTAAATAGATTGTTTTAAATTTTACATGTCAGTGATTTAACTACGTATGTAATTTAGTTATATTTCTATCATTTAAAACAACTACTTTTGTTAGTTGTTTTAACTGAAATTAAGTTGATCCCAAATCAACCTACATAGTAGCTGTTTTAACTATCATATGTATTAAGTTAATTTTAATTACATAATTGGTTTAGTGTAGTTATTTGACTGCAACCATAATGAATTACAAATTACATGATAATTCTGTTTAAAGCTAATGATTTTTTCGCGATAAAGCGTTTATGATAACGTTCTCCAAATTATCAATCACTTATATGGCTCTATGTTTTCTACAGAATTTCATGTAAAATTTTGACTAAAAGAATTTAATTAAATTGTCTGGAGGTAAATGAATACAATTTTCGATTAAAGTGATTGAATAATATCCATTAATCAGCTACTGATTTTGCGGTTGGTGTTACAAACTCAATAAGACTACAAGGGTGGCACTTATTTTGCAAAACTTTTAATTTCAGGGAGCGCGTAAATGAATCTTATATCCTCCTCTGACAAGGAAGGAATCCCATACCTTACACTCTGGTTGCTTTGAAACAAAAATAAATTCAAATTTTGGCCGCACAGCTTCTTTTTACTGCTTACCGCAGCACGTCCAAAGAGCGCTTTTTAGAATACTGTAAAATTTTTTTTTGTTAAGAGCAAATCCATGGGAAATTTAACTGGCGGTTCACCGATTTTGTTATTTTTTGGTTATTTGATAGAGGTTCATAAATGTTTAAACACCATATTTTGTATACCCTCCAACCACAGTATGGTGAGTATACACTTTGTCATTCCGTTTGTAACGCATAAAAATATCGGTCGGGGACCCCATAAAGTATGTATATTATTGATCTATGATCGATTCTAAATCATTCTATGAATGTCCATATCTCCGTTCGTCGGTCCGTCTGTATAAAACACGATTCAGTCCAAAATATAAGAGCTAGAATCCTGGTCATAGGCCGGTTAAGTTCGGAAATGGGCAAAATCGGATCAGGGGGAAACAACTTCGCCCTTAAAGAAATAGACCAACCTCTAAAAAACGAAATTTTTACAGGTTTTTTTGCATTATTGTTAAACTAATTAAATTTTTTTATGTTAGAAGGAGTTCAAAGTCCTGCAGTTAGACCCAGAGGGGCTAGAATGTTTCGTTTTTTTTTTGGCCCACCCCCTTTTGTGGGCGTGGATTTAAAAAGTTATTAATTTTTTAAAAGTTATTTAAAAAGTTATTAAGAAAATGGTATAACTAAAGTTCAAAAAGCATATTAAATAATTTAGTAACCATTTATCGTGATGGGGAAGGAGTCCCCACCACAGAGCCCCCACCCCCCTCCAAAAAAACTCATCTGGAATTTTTTTATATTTTTTAACATGTTAGAGGGGGTGTCAAAGATTAACACTCTCACTTGTTTTTATTTTTTTTGGATCAATATTTTGGAAGATTGGGCGTCTAAAAAGGCGCTTTTTGGCAATATTGGCTTTTAGACAGTTTTTTACCATTTTTTTTTACTCTGAAACCGTAAGTTGTACAAGAAAACGTGTAAAACCAATATTTTAGATAAAATTACGAAGATTTAAAATTTTGAAAAAAGGTTTTTTTTTCAAAAGACTTTCAACAAAAAATTTTGAAAACAATATTTGAATGCCCTTTTTTGCTGGCAAGGACACCATGGATTTCCAAGAACAAAATTTGATATTATACTCTAGAATGTTCTATTAACACTATGAGGTGTTAATTTTAGAGAGATGTTTTTTCATACTGTTGACCAATTAATTTTCAAAGTTTGTTAGAGATCCAAATATTTGATTTTTTTCAAAATTTTTGCAAAAAATCAAAAAAATTAGCTTTATCACCAACTTTGATGCTCGACAACACCAAAAAACACCTCCCTGAAATTTTAACAGCGTTGCAAGTACAATCTAAACTTTAATATTTTGGTTTTGGAAATCCATGGTGTCCTTGCTGCATCATGAGAGCGCTTTTTAAGTGCTACGAACTAGCGCCCTTAACAGTAACATCGCCTTAGAGAATCATTCATTAATTCAGGTGGTTTGAATGCGCTCCTTGACTCGTGATTCCTTTCCAAAAGCTGCTGCCAGTTCACCAAAATTTCTGCTCGGCATGTTAATAAGTACAGAAAACTAAGTTTAACCCGATATTATTAGGGGATATCTCAGTGTTTTAAAACAGTGTTGCCACCTTATGAAAAATTATGTCCTTTAGGAAAAATCTGAATCAAAGCCGAACCATATACAAAATTTGGTTTTTAACACGTAAAAAATGGCTGCCAAATATCCGAAATATCTCCGAGTAATAGTTTTTAAGATTCTCAAGATCCTAATGGTCTCCTTAATTTTCGTATCTCAAATATAAGATATTTATAGCGAAACGGACAATAGTTTTGCAAAAATAACGATCCCTAATGGAAACAATTGGGTCTTGGCCTCAGATATAAAATATCTTTTATGGATTTCATTCACTCGTTTGAAGTTAAGCCCAAAAATATGCATTATATTTGCGTGGTTCAGTATTTTAATTTTTTAAAAATTTTCTTTAACAAAATCAAAAAAAGTTTTTGCAAACACTTAAAAATTTAAAAAAATATAATTTAAAAAAAAAAAACATTACATTTTTTGTGTATATCCCTCAGATAATTTGGCAGAGTCAGCGATTTAAACTCAGCGAATATCGAGGATTTTTTTTTTTGACTACGAAAAAAGTTAATTTTTAAACAAAAGTTAATTTTTGAAAAAAAGTTAATTTTTTAACAAATGTGACCTAGTGCTAGATTAATATTTCTCAACAATTTCCAAACAGAAAATAAAATCGTCAAATTTAAATCAAAAAACATCAATTGTAAATCCACCAAACATGATATCAACCAAACATTTAGTAAAAACGGCCGCCTGTTAGTCCATAATACAAAATTTCGATTTTGTTTTCAACAAACTTACTCTGGTAATATAATTTCAAAATTATTTTATCATGTCAACAAATAGTTTTTGTGTTTGTTGAATTTCTTTGTTGAATTTTTTTTTTTTTTAATTTTGTCTGATCAACAAATTGTGTTTGTCTTTGTTGAAAAAAAAAAAATTAAGATTTTGTTCGTTTGTACAAAATAATTTCAGAGAACTATTACAAACTCGTTTATCAATTTTTTTTACATTTTTTTTTTTCAACAATCAATATTTACAAACTTCCGTATAGGAGCACTTTCAGTGAAAAAGTTAATTGTAGTCAGAAATATGGGGGTCAATATAACAATTGGTTTTTTTCTGTGCACTGTGTCATTCATTCGCTAACGGTCTATCTATTAAATTTATATATTTAAATCATTTTTAAATTGATTTGTGTACAATTTAAACCCGGTATAACATGAATGTAATACTGTGGAAAAAGTGTGAATTTATTTTAATTTGTATGTACTTGGTATTTCAATAGATATAATAATTGCATTTACCCGAGTAAAAAAAAGTTTGGATATAACCATATATTTTTTAGTATAATTATATATAAATTGAACAACCATTTGATCCCAAAAATGATGGATCCAAAAATATACGATTATATCTTATTAGATCAAATTTGATATAATTAGATATAATAAGATCCCAAAAATGGAATGGTAAATTTCATATAATTTGATATTAAAGATCATATTAAATCTAATTTGATATAATTATATATTATTATTAGATCTAATTTTTTATAATATAAAATTAGATAATATTTACCATTCCATTTTTGTTATCTAATTATATCAAATTTGATCTGATAAAATATAATCATATATTTTTGGATCCTCCATTTTTGGGATCAAATGATTATTTTTTTTTTAGTCGGGTAGTTACATCAGCTTTAACAGAATAAAAAACTACCGCACATACTCTGTTAACATGGTGAATGGTAATTTATAACTTATCCATCGACTAACAAAATAAGTACAAACAGGGTGTTCACAGGTGAAATGATTAAGTTAGGGTTAATGTGGTAGAATTGAGTAGAATTGAGTAAACAAAGAAATTTAGGAAAATTTATTTAGCCCTATGCTCCAATGGGAGTTAGAGGAACACATATATATATATATTATCAGATTAAGCTGGGTCCCGATTACGACTTGCAAAGCGGAAACAAAGAACGTACTGCCAACGAGAGAGACTCGTATTAAATAAACGACGGCAACCAATACGATTTAACACCTTTTCAGAAAATATTAAGTTAACTCACGAAGTCCTTCCCTGTAGAGTTGTTACAAACTTTATTACAAAACATGTATTACCAAATTTAAATGTAGCTTTTGATAAACAATTAAACTAAATAAAGACATTAAGAATAATGGTTGTTGTATTTGTTAAATACAGAGACAATCGTATTGTTTAAAGTATTTCAGTTGTAATGCATTTTCTACGAATTTTTGGTTTGTATTCCTTTTGTGGGAGAAACACTTAAGTGGTCTTATTCTTCTTTTTTTACCCCTTTTATGTGTGTATCCACACATAAATATGCATAAGAGTATTTTACAGATGCATTTATTTGCTTGGCAACAAATACTGGTATTATACATGTACATTAGGGTGGAGCAAATTAAGCTTTTTTCGAATTTCAAAATCGTCGGCATCGGAAAAGTTGCCTTTTGGGGTCGATGTTAACCCACAAAAATATTGGCCCTGTAGGGCAATGGCTTTGAGTTACTTTTTTGACTTGAAAATCGGAAAGTCCCGAACACAGTCAAAAAAATTTGGACATTACGAAAAAAGTATTTAAAAAAAAAAAATTATTCAAAATTAACTTTTTTAGCGCAGATTTAGGGGGTTGGCCCTTACTAATACAATGCATTGTGTTCGTATTGGGAAAATAGGTTAAATACTTTTTTTTTAAACAGAACAAAAAAATTTACGGACTTAAAAAAAAAATTGGTCTTAAATACACGTTTCCAGTAATGGCCGAATATTAACTTACATTTTTAGCTAAAATAAAAAAATTATCGGAATTATTGCTCGGAATTTTTTGATTTTGATGTCAAAAAAGGAACCCAAAGGCATTGCCCTTTAGGTCCAAAATTATTCTGTTTTAATATTAACCCTAAAAGACAACTTTTCTAAACCCGAAGATCTTGAAATTCGAAACAATTAAAATTTGCTTCACCCTAATGTACACATATTGGGTGGGGAAAAAAGTATAAGTTATATAATAAATTTATTTTAAAAATGAGCTATTCGAAAAAAAATATAAAATTTTCGCCATTTCTTACTGAATGTTCAGATTTTTTTAATACGTTTTATTGCACAATATTTTTTTTTTTCAGAAATGGCAGTCTTTTAGTAAAGGAGCGATATGATGCTCTACCTTCATTTCGCGTTTTCATTTTTCTTCTTTTGTATTTTCAAACATCTTCCTTATTTTATCTTTAATTTCTATCAATTATTCGTAATTTTCATTGTCACTCCAAGTGTCATTTCGTATTCTGTTGCTTGACGAATTAAATAAGACAATGTCAATAATTTCATGCTGTTGCATGTCATTTTAAATAAGAAAAATACAATAGAAAATTCAAGAAGGAACTGAAAAATATTTTTAAAATGCAACCAGCATAATGAAGAAGAGCAGATTAAAAAAAAAATAAATATAAAATGATTATATATTAATATAAAACAAGTAGAAAAGATAAATTAGACTTGGTCGAATCTATGAATACCCTCCACAGGATATTTTAAAGTATTTTTTGTTTTAAATTTTTACTACATTTGGAGTAAACAATTTTTTTAGTCATTTTTGTAATAAAATTATCTGTATTTTTTTAGTGTAGATATGAGGCATTCCACACCAAATGTCCAGCGAAAAAAAAAACATGTGTACCGTAAACTTCTGAATAGGTTCTATGGATAGCCCTATATGGAACTTAGAAAATTGCGTTTTTGGTTTTTCAATTTTTCAAAAAACTGGGCCACAATCTCAAAAATTTACATTCTTATATAGTTTTGTATGAGCTATCGATTAAATGTTTTTTTTTTTTTGGAAAATTTCCAGAACCCGTCCTGAAATTTTCCATTTTTAAAAAAGTCAATTTATAAAAAATCCGGCCACTTTTTTTTCTTTTTCTTTTTTAATTTTTTTTTTTAGATGTTTGTCCATCCACAAAAAAAAAATCAGAAACACATTTTTCGTTTTTTTCGAGAAAATCGCTTTTGAATTTTAAATTTCATAACAATTTAGTAATTTGCTTGTATTTTCTTGTGTCAACAGAGCGTATGACGAATATTTATGCAAATTCATTCGCAACTTTAAAACAAAGAAATACAAGCAAATAACAAAATTGTTGTGAAATTTAAAGTTCAAACGCAATTTTCTCGAAAAAAAAACGATGAACGTGTTTCTCATTTTTTTTGTGTGGATGGACAAACATCTAAACTTAAAAAAAAATACAAAAGAAACAAAAAGTGGCAGGATTTTTGATAAATTGACTTTTTTAAAAAATGAAAAATTTCAGAACGGGTTCTGAAAATTTTCCAAAAAAAAAATTTAACCAATAGCCCATACAAAACTATATAAGAATGTAAATTTTTGACATTGTGGTGCATTCCGTTTTAATGTGATAAATATTTAATCAAGGCAACTCGCCAAAAATTTGACCATTTTTCCAATATTTGACCACGTCGCCTAAGCCCAGTTTTTGAAAATTTGAAAAACCAAAAACGCAATTTTCTTAGTTTCATATAGGGCTATCCAAACAACCTATTCAGAAATTTACGGGACACATGTTTTTCTGTAGCGGGACATTTGGTGTGGAATGCCTCATATATATTATTTATAGTTATTTTTTTTGTAATTTTAAAAATAACAATAAAATTTTGTGAGTGTAATATTTTTTACAAATTTTTTTGAGTGTAAAACTTTTTATATATGGTTTGAGTTGAGAAAAGTGTAAAAGAAAATTTTAATTTTTCTGAAAATTTAAATTTTTTTTCGAGTTTAAAAATGTGTTTGAGTAATTTTTATCATTTTGAAAAATATTTTCGAGGCATTCTAATGGTTTTCAAAGAGAATTTAGCATGGTTTTCAACACCAGAATTCAAGGGGATACCAATCCGAAATTCACGGTTTTGCTCATAGCTTTTGAACCACAGAACCGATTTTGCTGAAATTCATTGCCAAATTGACAAAGAAAATTATAAAAATATGTGCAAAACTTCAGGAGTATGCAGTTTGTATTTCTAAAGTTAGCGTGTTTTCAACAGACAGACAGAAGGACGGACATCGCTAGATCGACTTAAAACACTGTGCAACACGATTTTGTATCTTGGATCTGACCAGAAAAAGATAAGTGTATAACAATAGTAGACCAAAATTCAAGTAGGGTTTCAAAAAGTAAGCTCGAGGTCTTTTTTATTTCCCACTGAAGTTTTCAAAGACATTTTGAATATGTCAAAAAAAGTATTAAATCCACTTGTAAGGTAAATAATGTGCTGGATTTTGGAATACGATTTCACTATTCACCTAAATTTAAAAATTTGATATTTTTTCGTATTTTAAGACTATTGAATTAGTTCTTGTAAATATTAAAGACATTAACTAGATAATTGTTTCAAGAAAAAAAATTTAAAATCTTAAAATTCGAAATAATATCAAATTTTTAAAAAATTGGTGAATGGTGAAATCGTATTCCAGAATCGAGCACGATATTAAAAGATCCCAAGTATAGATAAAATTATATAAAATTGTATTAAAAAAATCGGATACAATTATATATAACTTTATCAAATTACATAAAATTTTATATAATTTTATAAAATTTCAGAAAACTGAATCCTCTAATCTTATAAAATTATAAATAATTTTATTAAATTTTATATAATTTCATATCGAGGGCAAATATTCAAAACTTGCTATCTGCTGTGTTGTAACACAGGTTTGAAATATTTGCCCTCGATATAAAACTTTTTTACTCGGGTCGTTTCAAAAATCTAAAATCAATTCTTTGCTTTTAAATTTATTTTTGCTATTAATTAATGTTGCGTAATATTTTTTTTTTCATAATAACCGAAGTTATTTAATCGGTCGAACTCTGACCACTAGTCTACAATATCAAAACTGCTTTTTATAGTAGAGAAATAAATACTTACCGCAAGGTGTGTTGCATTCTTTGACTACATTTCTCGTTTCTTGTTCATTTGGCTTGTATTTCGTTGCACAGGTGGCACTTGATTAAGGTGCTATATTGCAAAAGCAAGTAAAAAAAAATAATTTGGACAATAATACCCTCCATGGGACCCCAAAAATTTTCAGTATATGTAATTGAATTCAAGTACAAAAACACTATTTTAGTGATTGCCATTTTTATACCCTCCAACCACAGTATGGGGGTATACTCACTTTGTCATTCCATGTGTAACACATCGAAATATCGGTCGGGGACCCCACAAAGTATATATAATATTGATCCATGATAGAATCTAAGACATTCTAGCGATGTCCGTCCGTCCGTCCGTCCGTCCGTCTGTAGAAATAACGATGCAGTCCAAACCAAAATAGCTAGACCCCTGAAATTGGGCAAGAATATCTCTTATTTTACTGGTAAGGTTAAGTTCGAAGATGGGCAATATCGGACCAGGGGGGAAAAAGTTCCCCCTTGAAGAACTAAAACGACCCCTAAAAAATACGATATTTTTACGAGTTTTTTTTTTATTTTTGCTCAACAAATGTAACATTTGTATGCCATATTATGTTCATGGACCTGCGCTTGGACCAAGGGGGTTAGAAAATTCGATTTTTTCAGGCCGCCCCCCTTTAGGGACGTGGTTATAGAAATTAATTAAAAATAACGATAAAAATGTATTATTTAAGCGTCAATATCATAAACAAATAATATGTAAACATACATAGCGGGGGTACAGATGTCCCCCACTAACTTCGCCGACCCCCCCCATCCGCCCCCACCAAAAAAACAGACGCCCCTGCAATTTTTTTTTTTTTAATTTTAAACGTGTTGGAGGGTATAAAAGATTCGGAACAGCCGAATTTAACACTCTTACTTGTTTTAATATAAAACTAAAAAAAAATTTTAAATTTTTTCTCACAACATTTCTTTAGTAATTTTTGTAAACAAAAAAAAATGTTTGAGCGTAAAAATTATTTTGGATGTAGCTTTTTTAGAGTTCTAAAAATTTTTTTGAGCGATTAAAATAACTTTTTTAAATATATTTGCAGTTAATGTTATTCAAATCGTTTAATTTTTTTTTAATGTAACTCAACAATTCTGAAGTTTCCGATGCACATCTATTTTATAGACTTTTGTATGGGCTATCGATTGGCTTTATTTGTTTTTGAAAAAAATTTAGAACTGGTTCGGAATTTTTCAAACTTGTGATAAAATTTTTTTAAACACGCCAGTTTTAATTTTTTTTTAAATATTTTTAATTGAAAGTGCATTAAGTTCTTTACAAAACGTAAAATTTTCAGAGAGCAGTTATTATAATTACTTCGAAGTCTAAACTCATTTTCTCGAAAACAAACAATAACTGCTCTCTAAAAAATTTGAGTTTATAGAGAATTTAATGAACTTTCATATAAAAATATTTAAAAAAAATTAAAACTTGCGTGTTTTGAAAAAAATAATTTTTTATTCGAAATTTGAAAAATTTAGAACCAGTTCTAAAATTTTTCCAAAAACAAATCACTCCAATGCAAATGCCCGTGCAAAACTTTATTAAATATATGTGTTTTAGAAACTTCAGAATTGTTGAGTTACAATTACTCAATATTATCATACTTGAAGTTCAAAGTCATATTTCTCGAAAACTAAAAATAACGGCTTCTGAAAATTTGACATTGTCTGTCATTTCAATGAATTTAATTGGCGAGTTTTTTGCTACATCGATTTTTAAGTTTAATTTGAAAATTTCAGTCAGAGTTCAATATTTTTTCCAAAAACAAATAATAAATGACTTGCGATAATTATACCCTACATCACTCTGTGGTACAGGCATAGGCGTATGTAGGATTGTTTTTTCAGGGCCCAACAACAACAACAAAAAAAATTTTGTTGTTCTTTTCGTAAAATTTGTGTTTTCCAATACATATAAAAAAAAATAATTTTTGTTGTTGGGCCCCCCTCTGAATATGTCATTGGGTACAGGGTATAATGAGTTTGTGCTGATGTTTGTAACTACCCGAAATATTGGTACTAGACCTACCTTCAAGTATACCGATCGACTCAGAATGACTTTTTGAGTCGATTTAGCGATGTACGTCCGTCCGTCTGTCCGTCCGTCTGTCCATCTATCGGTTTAAGCACGATACAGGTCGCAATTTTCAATAAATTGACTTGAAATTTGAAACTTAAGCATCTTTTGGCCCAAGGACGAAGCCTATTGAAATCGGTCCATGTTAAGACCTAGCCCCCATACAAACGCCCCCTTTGAATTTGGCTTAAATGACTCTAATTACCGTATTATAATAGATATCACTTTGAAATTTGGCAGGTAATCAAATTTTGTATACACGAATCACCATTCGAAATTTCAAAGAAATCGGGTTAGTCCTTCTGGTAGACCCAATACAAACCACCCTCCTGATATTCACATAATTCCCTCAAAATTTATAAAAATGGAAATATTTGCTAAAAATTTTATTTTAAGGTGTTAAACGTGTACTTTAGTAACCTTATCAAATCGGAATATAATTGGACCATTTTTATAAATATTTCGACCGATATTCAGTTAAATCGGTCTATTGACAAAAAAATTAACCAATTCCACTAAAATTTGATCTGTGTGTGTTTTGTATACTAAAAAAAGATCTAACAAAAGATAGACCCAAGCGGTATATGTTTGGACTTGGGAAACATTTTCCGGAAAATACTGTTGTGGGGTATCATATGGTCGGTCTTGACCGACTATAACTTTCTTACTTGTTTTTATTGATTTTGATGAGCTGAACACGAATATCCAACAATTTTTAAAATTGCCCAAACGGTTTTCAAGATATACATAGTTATTTGAAATTTTGAGATTTGTTTTTTAAAATTTTTTTATCGTAGAAAAAACCGCAATTTCTATGCAAATTTTAACGATATCTCGAAAACCGTTCGACCGATTTTTAAATTATTTTTGATATTCGTGTTCAGCGCAACAAAATTAGCAAATATGATGTAAAGCAAGCATTTTTTTTTATTTCGCCCCAATTTTGTTTTTACAAACAAACTTCAATGTGCGTTTTTTTTAACCGATCGAGCTCATTTTTTTGTCAATTTCATTTTTTTGTCAATTTCATTTTTTTGTCAAATTTTTTTATGATTACTTTACATGTAATATTACGTTCAGAGAGGGTTACTTGTATGCATTTCATTTATTTCTAGTATTTTTTCAATCACAGGTTTTTCATTTCTATTTACCTTTAAGCTTAAAGTATTTGTATTGAAACTGCATATTGTGTTTTTTTATGTATTTTGTTGTTGTTGTTTTTGTTGGTTAGTTGCAACTTGTTACCGGTTGACTGACTGACTATATGTCTGGCTCATTGAGTGAGTGATTTGTTTTGCTAGTTGTAGTTTATTAACATGTTTAGACTGCAAATTGAATTCAGAAATAGGGTTATATAGTCGCAACAAAAAGTCGACTTTTCGACTTTTTTCAATTTCTAAAAAGTCGATTTTTCGACTTATCGACTTTTTCAAATTTTAAAAAGTCGACTTTTCGACTTTTTTTGACTTTTCGACTTTTTCGACTTTTCAACTTTTTTTCGAATTTTCGACATTTTTCGACTTTCTTCGACTTTTTAACTTTTTTCCACCTTTTCCAACTTTTAAAAAGTCGATTTTTTTGCAAATAAAAGTTTAGTTTTAACTTGTTGTAAGCATTTGTTGCTATTTATAACCTACACCACACTGTGGTACAGGGTATAATGAGTTTGTGCTGATGTTTGTAACTACCCGAAATATTGGTCCTAGACCCACTTTTAAGTATACCGATCGGCTTAGAATCACTTTTTGAGTCGATTTAGCGATGTCCGTCCGTCTGTCCATGTAAACGGTGTAAACACGAACCTAGCCCCCATACAAAGGTCCTCTTTAGTTTTGGCTCAAATGACTCTAATAGACGCATTTTAACAGGTATCTATTTGGCAGGTAATCATGTTTTATCAACACAAATCACCATTCCAAATTTTAAAGAAATCGAACCAGTTCTTATTGTAGCCCCCATACAAACCACCTTCCCGATTTTCACATAAATCTCTCAAATTTCATGAAAATAGAAAATATTTAATTAAAATTCTGTTTATGTATGTTAAACGCGTACTTTAATAACCTTATCAAATCTGATTATCATCGGACCATTTTTGGACTTAGGTCCCATGTGGAAATTTCGCCCGATATTCAGTTGAAGTGATTTATTGTCAACAAAAAGAAGCCTATTCCACTCAAATTTGATTAGTGAGTGCTTTTTACACTTATTAAAGATTTGACAAAATATAGATCTAATCAGTCCATGTTTGAACTTGGGACCCATTTTCCGAGAAACTCTAGTGTAGGGTATTTTATGGTCGGTCTTGACCGACTATAATTTTCTTACTTGTTTTTTGGTTGTATTTTATTTATCAATGTTGGTTACCAAAGTAATGAAGGTTAAAAAAAGTCTAAGAAATCCAAAATGCGGAAAAGTTTGAAAAATTCGAAAGCGAAAGAGTCGACTTCCGATTTATGGAACCCTATCACTGAAGTGTTTACAATAATCAAAAATATTGGTACATATTGCACTTAACACTTTCTAACTCATGAATTTGGCATTTCCATTTTGCTTCTCATACAAAATACATGGAAATACCAATAGCTTCAGTTGTTATTAAACTCGGCTCTCATTTGATTTTTTTTTTTTTTTTCAGAAGAAAGAAATTATTTTCATCTGGCAAAAGTAAAAAAAAAAATCAAGTCGATAAAGTCGAAAAAAGTCGAAAAAACGTCGAAAGCAAAAGTCGACTTCTCGACTTTTTAAGAACAAAAAAGTCGATTTCGACTTTTCGACTTTTTCATACAAAAAGTCGATTAATCGACTTTTCGACTTTTCGACTATAGAACCCTATTCAGAAAGTATTTTAATGTTTATTCAACTTCTACACATAAATAACACAGTGCAACACATAAAGTGCAAGCTCCGTTTCATGTGGACTTTAATTTTTTGCCAAAATTTAAACAAAAAAATCAAATATTTGGCTATCTAACAAACTTTGAAAATTTATTGCTCAACCATACGAAAAAACACCTCTCTGAAATGTTAATAGCGTTAAAAGGACACTCTAAACTTTAATAGAAAAATTTTTTTTTGGAAATCCATGGTGTCCTTCCCAGGAAAAAAGGACATTCAAATATGGTTTTCAAAAATTTTTTGATGAAATTTGAAATTTTTTTTTTAAAATTTTAAATCTGCATAATTTTATAAACAATATTGTTTTTAAAAGTTTTTTCGTACGACTTACGGTTTCCGAGCAAAAAAAATTAAAAAAAAACTGTCTAAAAGCCAATATTGTCAATAAGCGTTTTTTAAACGCCCGTGTAAAAAAAATAATTAGATCAATACATATCTCAGATATGTTCATATATGTAAAATTGTCAGATAGACAGATAGAGCAGATATGAAGTAGATCTGATCACATCAATTTATATATGATCCATATATGTTTTTATCAAAGGAGATATGTTTTGATATAATTATTTTTTTACACGGGAGCCCATATATTTTACAGTATTGATCAAAAAAAAAATAAAAAAAAAAAAATTTTGTAATCATTTACGAAGCTCTATCAATAACCAAAAATAAACAAAATCGGTGATCCGTCAGTTAAATTTCCCATGGATTTGCTCATGTACAAAAATTTTCGAAGTGTCCTTTATTTTCGTTTATAATTTATAACTTTTGAACCGCTAATATCGCTCAAATGAAAAGCTTTCTACTACACATTTGACCACTTACTTAGAGGCAGTGTAAACGTGATATTTAGTTGTTGCTAGCTGGCTTCTAGATTTTTTGCTAGTTGGTTTGTTTAATTTTAGTTTTTTGCAAATTTTCGTGGTTTGTTTGGTGCTTTATAATGTTGAATTTGTTTTTTTTTTGTGGTGGTTGTATTTCGGTACTTTTTTTTTTCTATTTATTTTTATATTTTTTGAAAACTTTAGAGACTATCGGCTGAATCTGCATAATTTAACTGTCTACTATTCATTCACCTACCGCTATCGCGTTGTCGTCATCAATGTCTGCTAGTTTTTCGAAAAGTTTTTTTTTTGTTTGTAAATTAAAATCCAGTTGTATTGAAAATGTAAAGAAAAACCTGCTTGATTAGAGTTGCAGCCGGTATTATGAAAACTATTCTATGTTTTTTCGCTCATGTAGGAGTTACTTTTTTGTAGCCGTTTTTTTTTTTTGTATTCATTCAAATATCCATGTAATTGTTGTAAATCGGGGTTAAAGGTTGCTGTTCGATTACATGGTGTTTTGTGAAAAGCATTTGATAAAATACTAAAAAGAAATGATTTGAACTTTAAACTTGTAATGGTTTTTTATTAGGAATTTATTTGATGTTTGTAATCAATCATTGGGCACGAAATTGAAAAGTTACAAATAAAATGATGGTGATGATATTCTATAGAAATATGTGACATTTAGTTGCAAATGGGTTTAAGGAATTTAAACAAAAAATAGTTTTGATGTTGGTAAAATTTCAAATTGGAGTGTAATTTCGTGTTTCTGTATGTTTTTATACTTTCAACTGTGCAGAGAGAGCTTTTAACCCATTTCTTACCGGAAATTTTAACGTTGGAATTTTTTGACGAAACTTTCAGGAACAACTCCTTTTCGTCCACTTGTGAATAATAACTGGTCATTTAAATGTTTGCATTCGATGAATTTTTTTTTTTTTAGGAACGGCTGTTAGGAAATGGGTTAATGGGAATTTAGCGATTGCACCTAATTTTCCATGTGTTGTTGAAATATAAAAATAAAGTAATAATTTTTTTGCTGTCCAATATCAGACTTGGAACATCAGACAATCTCAGACTTAGAACTTAAAACTTTATAATATTATTTTTCGTTAGCTTTTGAATTATATGAAATATTATATCTGGTTAATCTTCTACAATCTGTTAAAGATTCCTTAGTAAGGGTGAAACAGATATGTACAGTTGTGCTATGAGATGAGTAACTTTTTTAAAGCAATAAATAACACTGTGCAACACCCAAAATCGGAATGGGATGGAACCAAAAGCAAATGAAAGTTGACATATTCCATAACAAGCCCCTCAAGGCGTTTTTCCAGTTCACAGCTAGATTTTTTTTTATACGCATTTGAAGTTAGTGCACTTTTATTATAATTATAATAATAAATGCTTGAAAATTGTATTAGTGGCGAATGATAAATATTGTAATTGCCTTAAAATAACAATCATACGCAACGGTGTCCCGTGGTTTATTTTAATAATTGCCTTTAAATAACAATCATACGCAACGGTTTACAGAGCTTTATTAATTTTTTGGCTATTCAGTAAATAGGTACTGAACCCATTGCAGCAAAATTCATGCCAGTCATAGAGCTCTGAAGTAATTTTGAGCTTAAGTTTGGAAACTGGACCCTACATGTTCAATAAGGGCACAACCAGAGGCCTTTAAAGTAGGACATGTTTAGTACACAAAAACTTCAAAAGCTTTAAAATCACCAACTTTAAATGCGTGTCTATAGCTCTGACCTAAAAAAAAGGCCTTGAGAGTTTTGTAATGGAAAACGTCAGCTTTCATTTGCTTCTGGTTTCATCCCATTCCGATTCCAAAAGTTAGATTTTGTATCACTGTGTAATCTATTATGAGAATATCATAAAAATTATTTTCTGAGCCTCGAGCTAGACTAATAATCTAATCGCAAATATATGAAGGCCAAATAATTACATGTAAATTTTTTTTGTAGTAAATCGTTTCTATTTTTGCTAAATAATCTTGACAATGGAATCTTGACAAATTCCGAAACACGTGTCGATTAAGTCTTGCAAAAATGACCAACATAAATAAATTTAAAACAAAAAAATAATTTTCTTGAAAATTATGCTATGAGAATATCATGGTTTTAGTTAGTAAAGAAAATAAAGACCTCGAGCCAGAATAAACATCCTCAAAATATATCAGAAAAATAAATTTTTGAGCTTCGAGCTAGAATAATACTATAATAGAATATATATTAAGGCCGAATAAATACTTTGTATTTCTTTAAAGCTTTTGGTACAAAACACAGCATGTAAAAAATACTTATCTTACGCATGCGCGGTACAAGGGGGGGGGGGGGGGTGGAAGGGGAAATTTTCCTCCCCAGACTAAATTTAACAAAATAAAAAAAGGAAATGAAGGAAAATAAAGAAAAAGTAAAGAAAAAAAAAAAAAAGAAATAAGGAAAGAATGAAACTTTGTAAAAAATTTTCCAAAGGAAAAAAATTTGAAATCCGAATCATAGAAAAAACTTAAAAAAATTTTGAAAAGAATCATCAAACCATTTTTATAGGGAAAATCTGAAAAATTTTTAAGGAAAAATGTGACTTTTTAATCTGAAAATTTTTTGTGGGAAATTGAATGAAAAGAAGTTTTCTATGGAAAATATTGTTGTAAACGTGACATCATTGGTATAAAAAATTTTCTCAGAATCTGACCCTTTTTCTATAGGAAAAAATTGCTCAGAATCTGAGACTTTTTCTATAGGAAAAATTGCTTAGAATCTTAGAATTTTTCTATAGGAAAAATTGCTCAGAATCTTAGAATTTTTCTATAGGATAATTGTGTCAGAATCTGAGATTTTTTCTATAGGACAAATGTCTCAGAATCTGAGACATTTTCTATAAGAAAAATGTTTCAATTAGACTTTTTCGATAGCAAAGGTCTCAAAATCGGAAACTTTTTCTGTTGAAAAAAAGGGTCCGCAGTTAAAATTATTCTATTGGAAGAAGGTTTAAGAATCTGAGATTTTTCGGATAGGAGTCTGAGACATTTTCTATGGAAAACAGGTTTCAGAATTATGACTGTTTCTATAGGAAAAAAGTCTCAGAGTCTGAGATTTTTTCTATTGAAAAAAGTTCTCGGAATCTGAAACTTTTTCTACACGAAGCAAGTCTAAGAATCTGAGACCTATTTTATAGAAAAAATATCCCAAAAATACTCAAAATATCCCAAAAATACTTCAAACTATGAGACTTTCTATAGTATAAGTTTTGAGGCTCTGATACTTTTTCTGTTAAAAAAAAGTTCTTACTTAGAATCCGAATCTGCTATTTTCTATGCACGATGAATTTCTTCTATCAAAAAATTCTCAGATTTACACTTTTTCATACGAAAAATGTGTTAGAATCTGAGATTTTCGTTTGCATAGAAAATGTAAAATTTTCTTTTAAAGCAAATTTAAAAAAAAATAATCTAAACGGAAATATGATCATGAAAAACAAAGCTCCTTTTAAGGAGGGTTTTGATTTTTTGATTGACTAAAAACGGTGAATTGATAATTTTTTTTATTCGAAGTAATCAAAAACAAGTAAGAAAGTTATAGTCGGTCAAGACCGACCATATGATATCCTACACCAGTGTTTTTCAGAAAATGGGTACCAAGTCCAAATATCAAAATCTGTCTTTTGTTAGATCTTTATTTAGTGTAGAAAACATACACAGATCAAATTTTAGTGGAATTGGTTTATTTTTTTTATCAATAGACCGATTTAACTGAATATCGGTCGAAATTTTTATAAGGGTGACTTAGTCCAAAAATGGTCCAATTATATTCCGATTTGATTAGGTTACTTAAGTACACGTTCAACATCTAAAAATAAAATTTTTATCAAATATTTCCATTTTGATGAATTTTGAGGGAATTATGTGAATATCGGGAGGATGGTTTGTATGGGGACTACCAGAAGGACTGATCCGAATCCTTTGAAATTAACAGTACATTTGGTCTCAAAAAACAGTACATTGCAAATAAAAACAGTACTTTTTAAAAAGTCTTATTTTATATCAAACTACAAAAACTTAGCCCTTTTACCCTGATTTCAAACAGATCTCAGCCAAAACGAGTATAAAAGGTTGTTAACAGAACGGTGGAACATTTTAGGTAAACCGTCTCAAAGTTATTCTATTTTTTTTATCAGTGTTGAAAAAAATTGCGATTGACTTTTTGGAGCATTTGTCTTAGTTGCCACGATATCTTACTTGAAAAGCTTTTGTAGTCTATGCTTTCGCTTAACTAAAACACCGATCTTCCTATCAAAAACATATGAAAAAATCCATAAAACAGTGTTTTAATTAAAACACGACTTTTAAAAGCAAACGCGACTCAAACAAAGGCCTAACTAAATTTTGGGAAAATGTTTTTTTTTTTACAATTTAGTTAAATTTAATAAAAATTTTGAAATTTCTTTGACATAATTTGCAACCAATCAGTTCATCAAATTTATCTTCTTAGAATTGATAAATTTTTTCCTTCAGGTTAAGTAAATTTTATGCAATTTAAGGAATTTTTTTTTTTAAAAAATTTTTCAAAAATTTCAAAAACTAAGTCAGAAAGAGCAAAAAAGTGTTCATTTTCGATTCTAAAAATCTCTAAAGAATCTCCGGTCCTCTTTCAATGTATGGACTCCTCAATTTGAATCTAAAAATTTGGGCGTTCCTCATTTCTCAGAAAATATTACCGAAGCAAAAAAATGCCAAACACATTTTTGTAGTTCTTTACACGTCCGTCTTAATCCTTCCGTGTAATAGTTTTTTAGTTATCCCGTTAAGATTCTAAAGACCCTTTTGGGCACTTAAATTCCCGTATCCTAAAAACTAAGCAAAGTAGAGCGAAAAGGGCAATGATATTAAATCAAAATCTATTACGATCCTTAATAGACACAATGGGACTGGGATTTAAATTAAAATTTTGTCAAATATAAAACATTTTTCGAAAAATGTTACATTTTGGTGATGAGTATAAAAAAACAGTACACGCTTTAAAAAACAGTACTTTTGCGTACTGTTTTAGGTGCTGTGCATAAAACAGTACTTTTTATAAAAAACAGTACATGTACTGTTTAAAACAGTACGAATGGCAACCCTATATGGGGGCTAGGTCTTAACATGGACCGATTTTCTTCAATTTCAATAGGCTTCGTCCTTGGTCCAAAAGATGCTTAATTTTCAAAATTCAAGTCAATTGATTGAAAATTACGGAGTCAATTGATTGAAAATGGACTGACGGTCGGACGGCCGGACAACGTTAAATCGACACAAAAAGTAATTCTGAGTCGATCGGTATACTTGAAGGTAGGTCTAGGACCAATATTTCGGGTAGTTACAAACATCAGCACAAACTCATTATACCCTGTAACACAGAGTGGTGTAGGGTATAAAAATTGAAACACGTGAGAGTTTAAAATTCGGCTGAAAAAAAATAAATTGAAACAAGTGAGAGTGTTAAATTCGGCTGTGCAGAATCTTTGATTACCTCATACACTAAAAAATCCTTGTAAAATTACAAGAAAACCTTGTTAATTTTATTTTTGCCTCTTACCAACTATTTGACAATAATTTCTTGTAAATTTACAAGCTTTTTAAAAATAATTTTGTAATTTTACAGCCTTTTATCAACAAAATTGTAAATTTAAAATTTTTTTTGAGGCGATAAAACTTACAAGGAGGTTTCGTGATTTAACTAGTTTTTTTGACACCTCCTATTTAACGAGAATTCGTAGTAAAAATTACGAGCTTTTTTTGTAATTTTACAAGCTTTTTACCAATTAAATTGTAAATTTACAACTTTTTTGGTGCAATAAAACTTACAAGGAATTCTAGTGAATTTACTAGATTTTTTTTGTAAAAAAACTTGGAAATTTTTAAGATAACAAAAAAAAATTATAATATTACCAAAAAAAATGTAAATCTCGATCGAAAATTTTCTGTTAAAAACAAAGAAAACTGCCAAATATTGGTAAAATGGGATTACGAGACTTTTTCTTGTAATTTGACAAGTTTTTTTTGCGTGTATTGTAAGGAAAACTTGATTTCTTTTTTTTTGTGAGGTTTAAAATTCGGTTTAAAACTCTTAAGTAAATAATGTTTTTTTTTAAATTCAGAAACTCTACATTTTCGTCTTTTCTACGCTTTAAAAAAATTTCAAATTCTAAAATTTTACTATAAAACAATCCCCTCAAGACTAGAAATATTTTTTAAAAAAGAACAAAACCATACCGATAAAAGGTAACTTGCAAACAATTTTATATAACAACCCATTTAACTTTTTCTCCTTGTATTCCCTAACCTTAAATTGTATAATGTTTTTAATTTTTTTTTAAACAAACCTTTATAATTTCAACCAACAATACAGGTCTTTGGAAATTTTTTCCACCGTAAAGATAAATAAATCAATTTTGTATGCAAATATGTACAATATAAATTTTTTAAATAACAAATCAAATTAAAATCTCATAAAAATAAAACAACAAATTATAAATGTCATAATTTATGATGCAAAATAAAAAATTACTACTCTTATGTACAATAAAAGAAAAACCTCCATAAAAGAAAAAAATAAAATAAAACAATGTTTTAACATTTTTATTGCATATTTGTTGCTGATGTTGTAATGTTACAGGTTTTCGTTTTCTTTTTTTTTTCTTAATTTTCATTTTCTTCTTTGTAAGCACTTTGTCACACCTTAAGGTCATACAAATATGATTTGAAATGTGGCATTTATAATAAGTTGGAAGTTTTATTTTAAAATACACTTAAAGAATTAAAGTATAAATAAATTATAGTTTAAGCAAATAAGAGTGTACGATTCGGTTATGCCGAATCTTTGCTACCCACCAAATGTAAGAAATAGTAAAAACAAGTAAAAAAGTTAAATTCGACTTGGCCGAATCTATAAATAACCTCCACAATGCCCTGTGTGAAGTGAAAGTAAATTTTCTAACGTGAAAAAAATAAAATTTTTGATTAGTAATATTTTATTTTGTGTAAAAAAACTTTTTCTAAGTAATTTTTGAAAAAAAAAATAAATAATTTACTAATTTTTTTTGAGTGTAAAATTTTTTTTGAGTGTAAATTTTTTTTGAGTTTAAAATTTTTTTCGAGTGGATTTTTTTTTAGTGTAAAAATATTTTTGAGTGACAAAAATACGTTGTAAAATATTTTTGTGACTTACCAATGTTTTTAGTACATGTTTAAATGGGTTTCAACACGTGAATTTAAGGTGAACCTTATCAAAAATTCACGGTTTTGCAAATAACTTTTGAACCACTGGACCGATTTGGCTGAAGTTTAATGCGAACTAGGCCAGGATAACGACAAATATATGGTCCAAGCTTCAGCATTCTCTAAATTACCTTTCGAAAGTAAGCGTGTTTTTATCTCGTAAATTCACGTAAATCCCTTGCCGAAATTCAGTCTTTTGCTCATTACTTTTGACCCACTGGACCGATTTTGCTAGATTGCAATACCAACCTGACCAGGTAAATTGCAATCATATATGCCAAACTTCAGAAGTCTCTGTAAAGTCTTTCAAGACTCAGCGTGTTTACTACAGACGGACAGACAGACGGACGGACATCGTTAAATCGACTTAGAATCGACCGAAGATCATTAAGAGCTATGACGTCGCTTAGTGGGATGCGAGTGGAATATCTACACTCAAAAAAATACGTTAGTAGATTTACTAATTTTTTTTTGCTAATGCTAGTTAGCTAACTTTTAGCAAATTTTTAGTTGAGATTAGCATGTCTTGTAAACTTTATTTAGCACATTAGCAATTTTAAACAAACTTTGAACTAATTTCTTTTGCTAAATTTGAAATTGAGTTGACAACATTTTTACAAGATTTTTTGCTAACATTAGCAAAAATAAATGGTAAATTTTTTTTATTTTCAGAAAACTTAAAATGCCGCTATCTCGGAAACTATTCCAGATAGAGCAAAATGGAGGGCATTTTTGGTTCTTAGATTATCCAGAGGTGCACTTCGGTGTGGAACGCTTTCTGTCTGCTATTCACTTGGGAATAGCAAGAAGCAATTCCTCTGTTGAATTTCCCAAGCAGCTCACTACTTCCGGTCCTTTGGCCAAGTATCCCCTGGTAATGACGTTCAGACAACCGTCTGACGTCAGCTAGAGTGAGAAGGCGTACAGTATGAGTAACCTGAATGGCATGCTAACACCGATGCGTCTCAGGTAATTAGGTGGTAATCTGGAATACATTTTTACCTCTGAAACTCAGCTGTATTATTTTTTGCCGTTTTTACGGCTTACCTGCCTAGAGGTAGTTGGCAGCCCCAACACTAGGATCGGAGTGCAGTGGTCCAATCAGCCCTCACTCCTAAACTACTTCGATTACAGAAACGTCAATAAATTTATTGACGCCCTATGTTCACACTGAACTTTATTTAAGTATTTTTAGTAGTCAGAAATGTATTCCTATTGATATTTAAATAAATAAAGGACATATATATATATATATATATATTATCCATACTTTCGGGGGTCCTCTTCACATGTGTGGACCCTAATGGGCCATAACTTTGGATCCAAAAAAGTTAGCATTCCCGAAAATTTTAAAATGCTCATATCTCGGTAAATATTGCCGATACAACAAAAAGTCCAAAAGCATTTTTGTAGCTCTCAATACGTAGAAAAATACCGAAAAATAGTCAAAAGCTCTCCGAGTAATATTTTTGAAGTTATCGAGTTTTCTAATTCTCAAGACCCCAGTGGTCCCCTATAATCACGTATCTCAAAAACTAAGCAAGGTAGAGCGAAACGGACACAAATTTTGGATCAAAAACTATGACGATTTTTAAGGAACCCAACTGGGTCTAGGCCCATCGGGGTCTGGACCTATCGGGTCCGAACCCAATGGGGTCCTCAAATGTGTATGAACTGTCAAAAAAAAAATTAGTTAACTAATTCTTGGCAAAACATTTTTGCTAACTTTAGCAAAAAAATTGCAATTTTCTTGTAGGTTTACAAGCATTTTTTGCTAACATTACAGTTTTTTTTTTTGAGTGTATGAAAAATTTTTTTTTTAACTTTGGAACACAAAAAACGGTTCTTCAATTTGCACTATTAGGCGTGGGATAGCTAACCAGTTTTCGATTTCGATCCGCGATACCCTCTAATTTTTATAGGTTCGAAGAAGAAAGCACGAGCCAAAAAAGAGGGCGGTGGGGTTGGGCCATATGGCCCCTCAGTGGGGTCAAAGTTGGGCGTAAAGAGGTAAAAATCCTCAAAAAGCCCCAAAACTCCCCTAGAAACGCCCCTGGAGGGGCGCAATGTGAGATTGACCTCCAATAATTTTCTGTCCCCAACATTTTTCTTGAACGTACCTTACCCCTATTTCCACTTCCTAAGGTGGCTCCCATACAAAACATTTTTAAAAAATTTGATCCTACCATTCCAACTTACCCTAAAGTGCCCCTAGTGGGGCCAAATGTATAACCGACCTCCATTATTTTATTAATTCCAACATTTTTTGCAAACATACCTACATCTTAAGGTGGTCCCATACATTTCTTTTATTTTTTATAAATTTGTTTTATTAAACCAGCTCCTACCGCCCCTACCGTGCCTCCTAGAGGGGCAAAAATTACGACCAACCCCCATTTTTTAGTTACCAACATTTTGTCCGAACATTATAACACCCTATCTCAACTCCCTAAGGGGCTCCCATACATTATAAAAACATGTATTTTTAAAAACTAATAAAAAAATAAAGAGTTGAAAATAAAGGGTAGGTATATTCTGAGAAAAAGTTGGAGTTGAAAAAATATTGGTGGTCGGTCATACATTTTACTTCTCTAGGGGCACCCTATGGACAGTTAGAACGGTAGGAGCAAATTTTATAAAAATGTCATTTTGTATGGGAGCCCCCTTAGGAAGTGGAAATAGAGGTTAGGTTATATTCAAGAAAAATATTGGGGACAGAAAATTAATGTAGGTCGGTCTCACATTGCACCCCTACATGGGCAGTTCTAGGGCAGTTGTGGGAATTTTTGTGGATTTTAAACTCTTTACGCCCAATTTTGACCCCGATGAGGAGCCACATGGCCCCACCCCAACGCCCTTATTTTTTGGCTCATGCTTTCTTTTTCGAACCTTTCAAAACTAGAGGGTGTCCCGGATCGAAATCGAAAACTGGTTAGCTATCCCACGCCTAATAGTGCAAATTGAAGAACCGTTTTTATACCTCCAACTACAGTATGGGGGTATACTCACTTTGTCATTCCGTGTGTAACGCATCAAAATATCGGTCTAGGACCCCATAAAGTATATATATTTATGATCAGTGATCGATTCTAAGACATTCTAGCGATTTCCGTCCGTCCGTCTGTCCGTCCGTCTGTCCGTCCGTCTGTCCGTCCGTCTGTCTGTCCGTCCGTCTGTCCGTCCGTCTGTCCGTCTGTCCGTCTGTCCGTCCGTCTGTCCGTCTGTAGTTAACACGATGCAGTCCAAAATAAAAGAGCTAGAGTCCCGACATTTGGCACAAATATGTCTTATATTTATAGGCAGGTTAAGTTCGTAAATGAGCAAAATCGGACCAGGGGGAAAAAAGTTCCCCCTTAAAGAACTAAACCAACCTCTGAAAAAATACACTTTTTTACATGTTTTTTTGTATTTATGTTAAATAAATGAAACATTTGTTATATTTATCGGGATGGGAAGGTGCTGTCAACATCCCCCAGTGACCCCCATCACCCCCCCCCCCCCCTCCCCCCCCAAAAAAAAACGCCCCTTACAATTTTTTTTTTTACATTTTGGAGGGTATAAAAGATTCGGCACAGCCGAATTTAACACTCTCATTTGTTTTTGTTCCAAAGTTAAAAAAAAAAAAATTTTTGTAGATATCCCACTCGCATCCCACTAAGCGACCCCATAGCTCTTAAAGGAAATCACCTAAGCTTTCTTTTGAATCAAAAAAAAAAGGGCCCAATTTGAGGAAAAAGTCAAAAAAGTTTTGAATTTTTAAGAAAAATAATCAAAAAAATTTTTTTTTTTATAATTTTTTTTCGAAAGACTGAAGAAATAGCTATCTAAACTATTTAGGACATATTTTGCTTAAAACAATAGGTAAGAAGTTACATGAATGAGAATATACACCTCTTTAGCCAAAATGGCAAATTTCGACCCCCTCTAACTCAGAGAGTTCCTGACCGATCTCGTTGAAAAATTGTATCTGAACTACTATCCAATAGGACTAACGTTGGTGCAAATTTCATCGGAAGACATCGGTTTCAAAAGTTGTGTCAGTTGACACGAAAACCCCCATATTTATTGAAAGTTCTCCCGAACATAATTGAACACCGAATGGTAATTGAACACCGAATGGTATTTAAATAATTGCGAACATATTTTTTGATAAAAAAAGAAACAATTCGCGGATTTTTTTTTTCACCAACATTTTTTTACGCGGAAATTTTTTTTCAATTTTTTTTTCAATTTTTTAGCAATTTTTTAAGCAATTTCCTTTTAAATAAAGTTTTTTTGTAATAATCTTTTTGAAATTGTAGAGGGTATCAATACATTCTGCAAGGCCGAATTTTACTTTTTTACTTGTTTCCCTTACGACCGATCCCGTCTAATGTACATTAGTACATTCCATGGAAATGCATATTTTTTCTTGATAGTCTAAAATCGATATCGACTAATTATCTTTCCGAATTATGAAATTTGCGTAAAAATGGCATCGATTTGTTTTTGCATATTTTGGTGAAAATGCATATTTTTGCATATTTTGGTTTTAAATGCATATTTTTTTGCATATTTCCCACTTTTAAGTGCATATTTTGGCATAAATGAGCAAAATCACAAATTGAAATTTATTTGTTTCAAAAACTTTTTAAAATTTTAAAAATTTATTTTGAAAAAAAGAAAAATTATTTTTTTTTTAATAAAACTCTAATCGAATATATATACATATATAAAGGCCGAATAAATACATTTTATTTTTATGTACCTTTTGGTACTAAAAATAAAAAAACAACATTTAACACAAAGTTTAGTACGACTTATCCTACCAACACTATTGTTTGGTTAGGCACTGTTGTTATTGTAAAATAACAGCAACACATATATTAATAGTTACCGACGGTGATTTAATATATACAATTTTTGCTTTAAAAGAGTTATTTTTGTTGGAAAACAGATTTCGGACCTTCATAAATAGTACTTCTCATATAACTTGGGAAATATATCAAATATTATGTCTGGTTTGATGTTTGATTGACCAACGATGATTCTCTAAAGTCTGCTGAAGATTCCTTTAGTGGGGATGAAACTGATCAGTACAGACATACTATGAGATAGTAACTTTTTTAAAGCAATAAATTAAAAATACTCTATTATGACAATATCATAAATAGAAATATTTTTGGGCCTCGAACTAGAATAAAACTCTAATCGAATATATATTTTTTTTTTTGTTTTTTAATTTTTTAAAGATTTTCCTAATTTCTAAAAAATCTTGCGTAGATAAAGTTTTAAATGTCGCTATTTAAACCTAGCGTTAGTTTTTGTTTTTTAAGAAATTTTTCGTATGAAAACAAGATTTTTTTTGCACGTATTTTATTTTTTTAGTGCATATTTTTAGGGTTTTTAATGCATATTTTGAATTTTTAGCGCATATTTTCGATTTTTAAGTGCATAAAAATCTCATCCCTATACATAAGTATCACCCTAACATTTCCAAAAAAAAACTACTGTTCCCAAAAAGCAGACTATCATACTTACACTCGTGTATAGATAGACAAACAAGTACATAAAACTGAATTGGAAACGTGTCTTCAATAAATCGCATGAATTTTACGTTTCTTTCATATTTTTATTACAAATTTTTATTTTTATTATTTTATCTGCAACTGAAAGCATAACTTGGATGCAATTGTTGTTATACAAAAAAAAAAAAATAAAAAAAAAAATATATAATAACAATAATAATAATCATAATGATGATGATGATAAAAACGTTATTCAAAAAAAGTGATATAAAAAAAGTTTTTTCGTTGTCTTTTTTTTTTAATGGATGCATCATACCCATTTTGCTGTTGCAATTTTTACTCTTCAGATCTCTCAAAAGAATCATTCATATGGAATATGTTTGTCTGTTTGTATGTGTTTATAAATTGCAGTTTAACCTTGCATTTAAACCATGGATTAAAAAATACAACACTTGCACAATAAATATGCATGCAGCAGCAGAAAGCACAACACAACAAAACAGCTTTAAATAAATTCTGTAGTAGAACAGGATGACACGCATATTCATTCAGTCGCAGTGTGCATGTGTTTGTATGTGTGCAAATGATAATGATAAAATAAAATATTATTCATGGTACATATGGGTATCACTATCACTTGCTTTTGTTTCTTTGTTGGAATTAAAACAATTAATGTGACCAACTTTATAACACCCTCTTGTAAAAAGGAAAGTTAGGCCGGCATTTGTTTTGTACAAAAAAAAAAAAAAACTTGTCAATTTATTAGAAAAAAGCTCGTAAACCCAATTTATCAATATTTTAAAGTTTTCCTAGTCTTTTAAAAAAATTTTCAATCGAAATTTAAAATTTTTTTGATGTGTTTTTACAATTTTGTTTTGTAATTTTGTAATTTTACAAATTTACAAGTTTTATTTACAAAAAAAAATCTATTTTTTTCACGAGAATTCCTTTTAAGTTTTATTGTTCCAAACAAGTTGTAAATTAACAATTTTGTTGGTAAAAAACTTGTAAATTACGAAAAAAGCTCTTAATTTTTACTAGGAATTCTCATAAAATAGGAGTAAGCAAAAAATATAGTAAAGTCAACAAACTTCCTTGTAAGTTTTATCCATTGGGAATTCCAAAAATTTTCGCCCCACTGTTCGGAAACATGCCTTTGGACGCCACTGACAATTTGACTCATAGATATCCACGTTTATATGAGATATGTTGCATTTTTGGATTTTTAAAATTTGCTGTAGTTTTCAAATTATCGCGTGTGAAAGTTCGACTTTTTTAGCAAAAGTCAGAAAAATATATGACGTTTAACGTGCTCTAACTTTTTAACTAGTACTCCGATTATCACAAGTAATGGCTCATATGAAAGCTTAATTCTTCTTCTTTTAGGAAATATTTTCAAAAGAATACGATTTTTTTCAGAAGTGTTGCAAAAATTCAAAAACATTTTTTTTTTTTGCGAATATTTAAAAAAACACATCTTCGATTTTTTTAAAAAATAGTTTGGTGATAAACAATATTGTTTTGTACAACATATCCAAAATTCAGAGTGGGATCCCAATGGGATCAAAAAATAATCTGGTTTAAGTACGAAGTTCTTAAATTTTACCTTAGAAAATTAAAATTTTATGTTTCTTCAATATAAAAATTTAAATTTTCAAAGAAAATTATACTATTAAAATTTTGAAAACATTAGAAATTTAAATTTTCTAAGGGAAAAATATGAGAACCTCGTACTTAAAACAGAATATTTTTTGATCCCATGGAGATCCCACTCTGAATTTTGAATATGTTATACAAAACATTGTCATTTTTCACCAGAATTTTTTTAAAAAAAATCGAAGATGTGTTTTTTTAAATATTCGAAAAGAAAAAATGTTTTTGCATTTTTGCATCATTTCTGTAAAAAAAAACTGTGTTATTTTAAATAAATTTTCTAAAAGAAGAACCCCAGCTTTCACATGAGCCTAAATTTGTGAAAATCGGGTCATTGGTTAAGAAGTTACAGCTCTTTAAACGTGATGTATTTTTCTTACTTTTGCTTAAAAAGTCAATCTTTGACCAGCCATAATTCGTTAAATATACCAAATGTAAAAAAACGATATATGGTACATATATCATATTTATGAGGGCTATCTATATGTCAAGGTTCAAATTAATCTGAGACACCATTTCCAAAAATTACTAAAATTTGAGCTAAATTTTTTGGAATGGCCCCATTTAAAAAAAATAAATTTACAATTTTATTGGTAAAAAGCTTGTAAAATTACAAAATTATTTGTGAAAAGCTTGTAAAATTACAAGGAAATCTTGGCAAATAAACTCATCAAAAAAACCTTGTAAAATTACAAGTAAAACTTATAACTTTGTTTTGTTTGCTACCTCCTATTTGACAAAAATTCCTAGTAATTTAACAAGCTTTTTACCAATAATTTTGTAATATGACAAGGTTTTTACCAATTAAATTGTAAATTTAAAAAATTTTTGACACGATAAAATATACAAAGAGGTTTCGTAATGTTACTACATTTTTTGCTACCTCCTATTTTACGAGAATTCCTAGTAATTTTACAAGATTTTTACCAATAATTTTGTAATTTTACAAGCTTTTTACAAATAAAATTGTAAATTTACAGTTTTTGGCGCAATTAAAATTACAAGGAATTCTCGTGAATTTACAAGATTTTTTTGTAAAATTATCTTGAAAATTTATAAAACTACAACAAAAATGTAAAATTACAAAAAAAAACGTAAATTTTGATTTGTTATATATGGGGCATTCCGTGTCAAATCGGACACTTTGAAAATTTTTTTTTTTAGATTTTCCCAATTTGTTTACAGTTTTATGTACCCTTCTAAAACTCCTTCGTGGTAAATTTTCAGATTTTTTGATGACCCGTTCAAAAGATATCGAATTTTTAAAAATTGGTGGTTTGTTCCTTTACTCAAACTTCTTTTATTCATAACTTCTTCAATAATGGGAAATAAGTTCCCATTGTTTTTTGTAATAAAGGTTTTCTGCGTAGCCGGCCTCCGCCCGGGCTTAGGGATTACATACTCCATGCATTAAACCCACCCTCTCGGCAAACCAAAGCTATTTTGGTTATCAGGCCTTTTAGAGGCATAACAAATTTGATAGCGTAAAGGCCTGCTACCCTAGAAAACTTTAATTTGCGGAGAGGGTGGGTTTAATGCATGGATTTTGTAATCCCTAAGCCCGGCCGAAGGCCGGCTACACAGTAAAAGTTTTAAGCAAAAAAAAAAAACAATTACACAGAGGTGTATATTGTTTTCAATTAAAATGAAATAAAACCCACCATTGATGAAATAACTCCCAATGCTTAACAAGAAATGAAATAACTCCCAATCTATTTTTTGTTGGGGTTTTTTTCATTTGGAAGTTATTTCATAATGAAATATTGTTGCGCAGTACCTTCTTTTACTCATAACTACTTCAATAATGGTCCAAATTTAAATTTATTTTTTTTTTCAAAATTTTTGTTTTTTTACGTACTTAAAAAAAAAAAATCCTAAAAAGCGCTCTAGTATGCGATTTTTAAGTTTTAAAATTTAAATCTCATTTTTGAAAATGTTTGTACTCTTCGATTTTCTTGAAATTTTTTTGTGTAAAACCTCTATCAATTCTACAAATTTTTTGCCCAGTAGGATTATTAAAATTTTTTAAAATTTTTTGAAAAAATGTTATTGTAATTTTCCAATCTTAAAATCATTTCAACTGCTTCAATGGTGCGTCATAGAGGGGTCATTTATAAGACCGACCACTATTAATTTTTACGTATAAACATTTCTTTGGAACAAACTTATACCCTATCTCCAATTTCTAAGGGGGCTCCTACACAAGACGACTTTTTTAAAATTTTCTCCAACCGCTCTAATTGCCCTAAAAGTGCCCTTAGAGCAATCCCATGTATGACCGACCCCCAATGCTTTTTTAATCCAAACATTTTCTCAGAACACACCTACCCTCTATCTTTAACTGTTAAGGCTTTCCCCATAAAATTTTTTTTTATTTTTTATAAATTTGTTTTATTAAATCTTCTTCTACCGGTCCAATGGTGCGTCCGAGAGGGGTCATTAGTGAGACCGACCCCCATTTACTTTTACCCTACAACATTTTTTTAAAACATACCTACGCTCTATGTCCACTCCCTAAGTAGGCTTCCATTCAAAATTACCCAGTCAGAAAAATACAATCTCAAAAGCGTTCTGAAAGCGTTGTGGACGGTTGTACGAGCGTTCAGTATACCAACTTCAAAGCGCCTTCAGATGATCCGAATGATAACATCGATCTACGCTAGGTTAAACAGTGCTTTCAGAACTTTTTTTTTAAGTCATCAAAGCGCTTTAAAAACCCAAAGTAAAGAATTTCTGTTTTAGTTCGGTTATAATAATTTGTTTGATACAAAGTGAAATCCGAAAAAAAAAAAATTTGTACTTCAAGAAACTTAGAAATTTTTTTTTTGTACTTCAAGAAACTTAAAAAAATTTTCAAAAAAATCTTCGAAACTTAGAAAATTCAAAAAAAAAAAATTCTAAAAACATTTTTGATGATTTTTTTTACTTAAAAAACAAAAAATTGTTATTCAAAAATAGTTTCGGAACTTAGAAATTTAAAAAAAAAAAACTAAAGAACTCTTAAAACGCTTTTCGAATACGCTCGCAAAGCGTTCCAAAAAAACGTTTTAAGATTGCTTTTTTTTTGTTATAGAGCTTTCAGAACACTTTTCAAAAACGCTCGCACAGCGTTTGAAAATAGCGTTTTGAGAATGTTTTTTTTTTTTTGTTACAGTGCTTTCAGAACGCTTTTTTTTAGAACCGTCGTCAATTTCTGCTTGGGTACATTTTTATAACATTTCCTCCAGCTGTTATTTGTATGGGAGCCTACTTAAGGAGTGGAGATAGGGCGTAGGTATGTTTAAAAAAATTGTGGTAGGGTAAAAATAAATGTGTGTCGGTCTCACTAATGACCCCTCTCGGACGCACCATTCGACCGGTAAAAGCTGATTAAATAAAACAAATTAAAAAAAAAATAAAAAAAAAATTGTATGGGGACCGCCCATCATTTTTTTTTTTCATAAATTTTTTGTAAATTTTTTTTTTCATAATATTTTTTTTTTCTTAAATTTTTTTTTTCATCAAAAATTTTTAATCATTTTTTTTCTTCAAATTTTTGTTGTCAGCAAATTTTATTTTGTTCATAATTTTTTTTTATATCAATATTGTCTTGAATTTGTTTTCTGTTTTCGTCAATTTTTTTTTTTTCATAAAAACTTTTTTTTCATAAAAAACGCATAATAAAGAAATTAGTTTAGATTTATCGCGATGGGGGAAGTATCCCCCACAACCCCCACCCGCCCCCTCCAAAAAAATGGATATTTTATATGTTTTAACATGTTGGAGGGTATCAAAGATTCGGCGTAGCCGAATTTAACACTCTCACTTGTTTTGTTTTAAATTTATTTATGTTGGTCATTTTTTGAAGACTTAATCGACACGTGTTTCGGAATTTGTCAGATTCCATTGTCAAGATTATTTAGCAAAAATAAAAACGATTTACTACAAAGTAGCAAACGAGTCTAATGACAAATCGTTTGTGCACAGACTTAAATATTAAGACATATTCGACTCTATCCACAATGGGAATTAGAAAGACGAAGAAATTGTACTATACTAGTAAGGCAACGATTGTCAATAACCGGGCTTAGGAATTGCAAAATCCATGCATTAAACCCACCATCTCCGCAAACCAACGCAAAAAAACTTTATGACCAAAAAACAAATCATAGAAGTCGTAATTTCGACATTTCGACCAAAAAAATTATTTTGGATTTTTTGACAATTTTGTTTTGGAAGAAATATAATTTTTAGACCTATAATTTTGGGCTATATGTCGCAGCTTGGGCGATATGACATTTACGGTTTTGGGCGATAAGACCTTGGGCGCTATGTCCGTACGCCGTTTTTGTATGAAAAATCTCAAACAACTATTTTTTGTAGTGGTTTTAAAAAATAAATACATAAAATTACTACATTGAAGTAACAGTTGTTTTATGTAGTTGTTTTTCTAAAAAACTAAAAAAAATACTAAAAAACGGATGCGGTGAACGAGTTTAAAATGTCAGATGCAGCAGGAATTATTACCAAACAATTTTAAAAATGTTTACGTCTAGAGTTTTTTTAAATAAAAAACTTTGAACAATGTGAGTTGCAGTAAAAACAACTATAATATGAAGTTATTTTTACTGTTTTTTGTAGTTATTAATCAATAGTTAGAAACAACAAAAATTTTCCTTTATTTGTGTCTGCAATTCCAGATCATGTTGGTTACCCTTCCAAAATAATGTAAGAGACAAAAAAGTTGAAAGAAAGTATGAAGTGAGGTTGAGATTGCTAGAAATAGAATTGTAGTGTTGGAAACTGTCAAAATTTATTCTGTAGAAACTAAAAATATTCACATATATAAAAAACAGTTTTCATTAACAAGAAAAACCGACATTTAAAATCCTACTGAAGATGACACTAACTGGGGTGTTTGAAACCGGTATAGGAAATTCCACAAATGTCTATAATTTTTAGAAATTCAATTTTTCTTCTGCATTTTTTCAACTTGAACGCTTATAAAAATTTTTAGTTGATTTTACCATTAAATGTAGTGGACGCCTTAACAAGAACAAATGTAGTTATTTTAACTGTCTTTTGTAGTTGAATCTACCGTCATAATTTTTCGTAGCACTTTGGGTCTTCCAGTTTCTTTACTTTTTGTCTGCTTGTGTAAGTTTTTTTTCTTGTTTTCCTTTGCTTTCTTTAAATTCAGTTTTTTTCGAGTATTTTGTTTCCTTTCTCTTGTCTGTTATTACCAAATTTAATAATTAATTTTATAAATTATAGTGTTTACTTTGTTTTTTAAATCTTTGCCTTAGATTATTCCTATTTAATTTAATTCAATTATATTTCACCATACAACCTCGCGTGTGGTCCACCCTCATAAAATATGCAATAATAAAACTTTATGTAATCCGGTTAGTTATTATTTTTTGTGTATATGAGGCCTTCCAAACTAAATGTTTTATTGGAGGAAAAAATATTTGTTAAATAAAGTTATTTGAAACGGTTGTCGACTGAATATATCTTGATAGAGTTATTGACTTAGGGCGAGTTTTTTGAGATGTCGAAACAAACAAATGTGTGTGGTGATAATTGTGCCCATTAATACTTGCACTGACGAAAACGGAAAATGAGAATACTAATTACACTTACCTACATCAAAAAATAATAACGAGTTTGATGTTTGTTGATTTCAGAAGAAGCTGCTTATAAATACTATTGTCGCTGCCAAATTGTCAGAAAATTTGCTAAACCAGCAGAAAAAAACGCAAAGTATGAGCCAAAGCCAAGACGATTAACCATGCCGGGGCCCCTAAGGAAATACATTTTTTCGGGGCCCCATTAGCCATTTCATACTTTCTAAAACAAATTTTTTTGAGTAAAAACTTTTATAAAAAATTAATATAGGAAAAAAATTAAACTTTCTAACTTCGGAAAAAAAGTCGAATAATTTAAATCCCGTACAAAAGAGAACTCTGACATTTTTGTTGCGCTTTGTATTGAAAAAAAAATGTCGTTAAAAATGCTTCTACAGTGTCTGATCTTAAGCCTTTTACTGTGAAACGCCTCTCATATATATTATACATTCTTATTATTATTATTTTTCTTTTTTATTTAATAATATATTCAAATTGCTTATAGTCAGTCAAGATAAATCACTTGGGTTTTTTTGTTGTTTCTTTACACAATTTCATGCCCTTTGGGTATTTTAATTTCTAAACTAATCAAATACTTTTGTTGTACTGAAAACATTAGAGAGAAAAAAACTATTTACCATGTTTAATTTAGAAAAATAAAATACAAATTTAATTACATACATAAACTATACAGTACAAAACTTCATTTACATTCGAGTATATAAATTTAGATTAGACGGAGTAAAAATTCTACCAATGCACTATGGTTCCAAAAAAGCAAAGTCTCTAGTTTTGTATCTGGCATGCTTTTTATACCCTCCACTCTAGGGATAGAGGGTATTTATAAGTTTATCATTCCGTTTGTAACACCTCGAAATATTGGTAAAGGACCCCATAAATTATATATGGGGCATTCCATGTCAAATCGGACACTTTGAAAATTTTTTTTTTTAGATTTTCCCAATTTGTTAACAGTTTTTAGTACCCTTCGAAAACTTCTTTTCAGATTTTTTTGATGACCCGTTCAAAAGATATCGAATTTTTAAAAATTGGTAGTTTGTTCCTTTACTCAAACTTCTTTTACTCATAACTTCTTCAATAATGGTCCAAATTTCAAATTTTTTTTCAAAAATTTTGTTTTTTTGCGTACTTTTTAAAAAAAATCCCAAAAAATTCTTAAAAGCGCTCTAGTATGCGATTTTTAAGTTTTAAAATTTAAATCTCATTTTTGAAAATGTTTGTACTCTTCGATTTTTTTTGAAATTTTTTTGTGTAAAACATCTATCGATTCTACAAATTTTTTGCCTAGGAGGATCGTGGGATAACGATTATTACTATTTTTTAAAATTTTTTGAAAAAAATTTATTGTACACTCAAAGAATTATGTAGGTAAATTCTAGTGAATATTCACTTAAAACAAATTAAATTTTATTTAAAAACCATTCCACTATTTTTTTCATTTAAAATAAAAACACATTACAGTCAATTTTAAATGTTAATTTAATGACTAACCAAAACATTAAAAAACTAGTGAATATTCAGTTATTTTGTATTGAAAAACAGTAAAACTATAGCAGAAATTTTTTACTGCCGAAATTAAATGTAACAGAAAATTCGTTTTTAATACAGTAAATTATTTTTTTTAAACTACAGAAACAGTAAAAAAATTAAATCCTTTATAAAATAAGTGAATTTTCTTTTAAAATGACTTTACTGATTACTTTTTAAAATAACCTACAAACAGTTAATGACATAATTTTCTTAGTGTAACTTTCCAATCTTAAAATCATTTCAACTGCTCCAATGGTCCGTCATAGAGGTGTCATTTATAAGACTGACCCCCATTAATTTTAACGTCTTAACATTTCTTTGGCATGGACCAGTAACCATATCCTCTGTTTACAGCCCACCTAAACACAACATCAAAAAAGATACGTATAAAGAATTTTTCAAAAAGTTAGGAAACAGGTTCTTAGCATGTGGCGACTACAACGCAAAACATACAGTCTGGGGATCTAGATTAATAACAACCAAAGGTAGACAACTATATTCCGCAATTAAAGATCTTAGCTTAAATGTTACATTTCCTGATTCACCCACATACTGGACCACAGACCTAAACAAGATCCCTGACCTTATTGATTTCTGTGTATCAAAAGGAATGCCACCCAAATTTCAAAAATGCGAATCCTGCTTTGACTTATCATCAGATCATTCGCCGGTAATATTGCATTTAAAACATAACTTTAGCAATGTTGAACAACCATGTAAACTTCATACCAAAAAAACTGATTGGAGTCGTTATCGTTTCCTTATATGTAAAAATTTAGTCACACAACTTCCACTTAAAACCTATGAGGATATTACAGATGCTGTGGAACATCTTGTAAATACAATACAACAATCAGCTTGGAACTCCACTCCACAGTATAGCTACACGAACATTCCTAAGTGTTCCATCGAAATTCGAAATAAAATATCAAAAAAACGTAAAGCTAGAAAGCGTTGGCAAACAACAAAATCTCCAGGTGATAAAACTATTTTAAATAAACTAACTGCGGAATTAAAAATGCTACTTAAGGATGAAAAAGATAAAAAATTTGAAGCAGACATGCAAAACCTGGATTGTACAAAATCTACAGATTTTTCGTTATGGAAAATAACTAATAAAGTTAAACAGCAGCATAAAGTAAATCATCCTGTTCGCAAGACTGATAATAACTGGACTAAAAGCAACCAGGATAAGGCAAACACTTTTGCCAATTATCTGAAAGAAGTATTTACCCCAAATAAGGTAGAAAATAATGATTAAGTCCCCGAACAAATCAAAAAATTTTTAAATGAAACCCATCAACTTGATTTACCGATTAAAAAATTTACAAAAACTGAAGTTTATAACGTAATCAGCAAATTAAAAATAAATAAAGCTCCAGGATATGATTTAATCACAGCAAAGGCATTAAAAGAACTGCCAGAAAAAGGTATAACGCTATTAACTTATATATACAATGCTTGCATAACTTACTCCTTCGTACCAACCCAATGGAAAGTTGCACAAATAACAATGATACAGAAACCCGGAAAGCCAGCCGAGCAACTTACTTCCTACCGTCCAATAAGTTCGCTGCCTCTTCTTTCAAAGGTTCTCGAGTCTTTATTTCTTAAGAGACTGACACCCATTATTGAATCGAAAGGTCTTATTCCAACGCACCAATTTGGATTTCGAAAACAACACGGAACCATAGAACAAGTTCATCGTTTAGTTGAAACCATTCATGAAACATTTGAGAAAAAACAGTACTGCACAGCAGTGTTTTTAGACATATCCCAAGCCTTCGATAAAGTGTGGCATGATGGTTTACTATTTAAAATCAAGAAAATCCTACCTGTAAATTTCTATTTATTTACCAAATCATACCTACAAAACCGCTTGTTTTTTGTTAAAGAAGAAGGTGATATAAGCGATTTAAATACAATATCTGCAGGAGTTCCCCAAGGTAGCGTTGTGGGACCCACACTTTATCTACTTTACACTTCCGACCTTCCCCAGTCTGAAGGTGTCATCATCGGAACTTTTGCAGATGATACAGCTGCATTAGCTGTAGACAAAAATCATGAACACGCTTCATTACCTCTTCAAAAATGCCTTAATGATATATCATCATGGCTTAAAATTTGGCGTATAAAAGCAAACGAGTCGAAATCTGTCCAAGTTACATTTACACTTAATCGTCAGACATGCCCTCCTATCAAATTAAATGACACTGAAATTCCTCAAAAGGAAGAAGCGAAATATCTTGGAATTCACCTAGATAAAAAGTTAACGTGGAAAAAACACATTCAAACTAAACGCAAAGCTTTAGATATCCAACTAAGAAAATTCGGGTTTCTAATTGATTCCGGACTCTCCATTGAAAACAAGCTAACAATATATAAATGTATTCTAAAACCTATTTGGACCTATGGCATCCAGTTGTGGGGCACCGCCTGCACCTCAAACATTGAAATTCTCCAACGTTTTCAATCAAAAACAATTCGAAGAATTGTTGACGCACCTTGGTATGTAACAAATAATCAACTCCACAAAGATCTCAAAATACCTTTCATAAAAGACGAAATTAAAACTCATCTGGCATCATACAAAAATAGAATTGAACAACATCCAAACCCATTTGCATCCAACCTCATGAGAAATACCACAACATTCTTAAGATTAAAGCGCAGAGCTCCTCAAGACTTAATAAGATGAAACTATTTCCATTCAAAATGGAGACATACAATTCTTTAAATAGCCATAGTAAAACCTTTTTAACATCATGGTATGATCACTGGATCATAACCATTTAGAAGAGAAAAAAAAAATAATATATTTATATATTTAACTCAAATCTAATGTTTAATATCAAAAAGTGATAGATTGCATTAATAAAGAAATTAAAAAAAAAAAAAACATTTCTTTGGAACAAACTAATACCTTATCTCCAATTTCTAAGGGTGTTACCACACAAAACGAAAATTTTTAAAATTTGCTCCAACCTCTCTAACTGCCCTAATAGTGCCCTTAGACCAACAAAATGTATGACCGACCCACAATATTTTTTTAGTCCAAACATTTTTTTTTGAGCACCCTACAAAATTTTTTTAAAACATACCTATGCCCTATCTCCACTCCCTAAGTAGGCTTCCATGCAAAATTACATTTTTATAAAATTTGCTCCAACTGTTATTTGTATGGAAGAATTATTTGTATTGGGAAAATCTAAAAAAAAAAAATTTAAAGTGTCCGAATTGACATGGAATTCCCCATATACTTTTTGGGGTCCCCGACCTATATTTCGATGCGTTAAAAACGGAATGACAAAGTAAGTATACCCCCATACTGTGGTTAGAGGGTATACAAATAATTTAAATAATTACAAAACTATAATACTTAGTTGCACAAAGCAGAAAAAATTAACTTGCAAACATATACCGCTAGGACCAAACATTCCCCCAACTCACCGCCTTCCCCCTCCCAGAAAAAATCCCCTGTCAATTTTTTTTTTTACTTTTTTACATATTGGAGGGTATAACCGATTCGGCACAGCCGAATTTAACACTCTTACAAACAAAAAAAAAAAAACTTTGTCAAATTGCTAAGAAAAGTCTCGTAATCCCATTTTACCAATATTTGACAGTTTTCCTTGTTTGTTAACAAATCGCAATTTATTTTTTTTTTTTTAATTTTTTAATTTTTTTGTAATTTTACAAATTTCCAAGATAATTTTACAAAAAAAATCTAGTAAATTCACGAGAACTCCTTGTAATTTCAATTGCGCCAAAAAACTGTAAATTTACAATTTTATAGGTAAAAAACTTGTAAAATTACAAAATTATTGGTAAAAAGCTTGTAAAATGACTAGGAATTCTCGTAAAATAGGAAGTAGCAAAAAAACTACTAAAATTACGAAACCTCCTTGTAAATTTTATCGTGTCAACAAATTTGTAAATTTACAATTTTATAGGTAAAAACCTTGTAAAATTACGAAATTATTGGTAAAAAGCTTGTAAAATTACTAGGAATTTTTGTCAAATAGGAAGTAGCAAACAAAAAAAAGTTACAAGTTTTTCTTGTAATTTTACAATATTTTTTTTGAGTGTACTTGTTTTTTTGTGAAAGAATTTTATCACTCAAAAATTTAAAAAAAATAAAATTTTGAAGGAATTTTTTCAATATTTTTGCCTTTCATACACACCCCACTTTAAGCAAGTTTAGGTTGTGCTAAAATTATGACAAAATCCGCCAATAGCATTTCATTCTTCTTTGTTTTGAACTTTAATAATCAATAACACGAAAATCCTAGCTGATTCTATTTTCGAGTTATTACTTATTTATTAACACTGTTCGACAACAAAATTCTCCCAGTGAAATATCCAACTAAATCCAATATAAATCTACCATCCATTAAAAGTCAAAAAACTAATAATATCGCACTTTTGGTGGTCCACTGTTACAAAATCTTCCAAGAATAAGACTTTATATTAGAGATGGGCGCGTGAGTGATTTTTGACTCACACTCACTCACGCTCACGACAGGAATTTTCGGATCACGCACACTCACTCACAAGCATATTTTTTCTACTCACACTCACTCACAATCACGTGAGTAAATTTAATACAACTCACACTCACGTGCACTCACGCAAGCTTCACTCACACTCACGTTGACTCACACTCACGAAACTCTTTTTTATACAAAAAAAATTTCAATGACGAAATTTCAAAAATCTTTCAAAATTTTCAGCAAAATTAAAAGTTCTGGCAAATTTTAAATTTTTTTTGCTTTTTCGGGACGAAATCTTAAGTTAAGCCAAATTTTTGAATTTTTTACCCTACACCACTCTGTTGTATAGGGTATAATGAGTTTGTGCTGATGTTTGTAACTACCTTCAAGTATACCGATGGACTCAGAATTACTTTTTGAGTCGATTTAGCGATGTCCGTCTGTCCGTCTGTCCATCTATCGTTTTAAGCACGATACAGGTCGCAATTTTCAATCAATTGACTTGAAATTTAAAACTTATGCATCTTTTGGCCCAAGGACGAAGCCTATTGAAAGTGGAGAAAATCGGTCCATGTTAATACCTAGCCCCCTTACAAACGCCCCATTTGGATTCGGCATAAATGACTCTAATAACCGTATTATAATAGATATCGCTTTGAAATTTATCAGGTAATTTTTATATTTTGTATCCACGAACCACCATTCCAAATTTCAAAAGGATCGGGTCAGTCCTTCTGGTAGCCCCCATACAAACCACCCTCCCGATATTTACATAATTTCCTCAAAATTCATAAAAATGCAAATATTTGATAAAAATTTTATTTTTAGGTGTTAAACATGTTCTTTAGTAACCTAATCAAATCGGAATATAATTGGACCATTTTTGGACTTATTGTTAGTCCCCCATATAAAAATTTCGACCGATATTCAGTTAAATCGGTCTATTGACAAAAAAATAAACCAATTCCACTAAAATTTGATCTGTGATTGTTTTCTACACTAAATAAAGATCTAACAAAAGACAGATCCAATCGGTCCATGTTTGGACTTGGGACCCATTTTCCGGAAAACGCTGGTGTAGGGCATCATATGGTCGGTCTTAACCGACTATAACTTTCTTACTTGTTTTTGTTGCTTTTTTTGGTCCGAAAGGAAATATAAAGAGAAAATAAATCACACAAACTCTCGCAAAAACATCGACTCACGCACACTCACTCACTCAAAAATCTTACTCACGCACACTCAATCATGCAATTTTTTTCTCAACTCACACTCACTCACAATCACGTGAGTAAAATTTAATTCAGTCACAATCACGCGTGATCACGCGTGAATCACGCTCTAATCTGCTCATGTGCCCATCTGTACTTTATATCATATAAAATGGACCTCCTGATTCAAAAAACTGCAATCCAAATTTTTCTAGCATGTTCCGTTTTCGAGATATTCGCGTTTTAAAATTTTTCCATGCAAAAATCTCGAACGCGAAATCTCGAAAACGGAACATGCTAGAAAAATCTTGATTGCAGTTTTGGAATCAGGAGATCCAATTTATATGAAATTAAGTCCTTTTTATTAGAAGCAATATAACTGTTGACCCCCATAAGTGCGAAATTATTGGTTTTTGACTTTTTAACAGCGAATATCCAAAAAACGGTACTTGCTAGAAAAAATTTTAATGGCAGATTTGGATTCAGAAGAGGTTTTTGTTGTCAAACAGTGTAATTATTTAGCAATAACTCGAAAAAAGGATCAGCTAGGATTTTCGTGTTAACGATTTTTAAAGTTCAAAATAAAGAGAAGTGAAATCTTAATAGCCGATTTTTCACCATTTTAGCACAACCTAAACTTGATTGAAGAGGGGTGTGCACTGTGCATATAACCCATTATTTTTAAATACTTTCAGTTACAAATATTATGCCTTACTTAAAACTCAACTTCCATTTTCTGATAGCACTCATATATGGGAAAAAACGTACCATTTGTTTATTGCATTTTGTTGGTTTTTATTTATTTCCGTTCGAAATTCACTTGTTTTGTTTTAATTCCTTTGTTTTCTTTTCGATTTTTTTTTTTTGCTTTATTTTTTATATTTATTCATATATTTTTTTTTTTGTTGATAAAAAAAAAGCAAACTAGTATGTTGTATAAAATTTGTTATGGTTGCATTTGCATGTTGGTAAAATTTGTTTATAAACATTCACATTCACACAAAATAAATAAACAAATCAGCTGCAGGATATATAAGCAAAAATATTTACATAGATTTTAATGGAAATTTGCGTTGAGTTTTAAGAAAAAAATAAATAAAAATTCATGTATAGTTAAATTTTTAATACATAGGAAAATATTTTTCTTTTTGTGTACATATAAAATAAAGTTTAACTTTATTTAGTTTGCAAATCAGTTAAACATGCAGGCATGAAAAATTACTAAAGTTAGAGTTTTTTTGTATGTATGAGTGTGTATGTGTATCCTTAAAGTATGCAACAATTTTAAATTTTTTTTAAACGCCCATAAGTATACTTTAAAATATGTGATTTTGATAGTATAGAAATGAATATAAAAGGAAAAAAAATGTTTTTAAGGGAATCGAAATATTACTAACATTCCTGAGGCAGAAGTGATATGCAGTACATATCGCTCATTTACTTGTATAGTGTCATAACTCAAAATATGTCGTTTTTGGGTAAACAATACAGAATTATTTGTTATATCCTGCTTTAAATTGTGTCAAAAATTCGTATTTATATCTTTTAAACTCACCGTTTGAGAAGAGAACACGTCATTATAACATTTTCTACTTACAGGCCTTTTACAACGTAAACAAAGTTTCAGTTGTAAACTTTAAACAGGTTTTCTATAAAATCAATCATTTTAAGTTATGACACTATACAAGTAAATGAGCGATATGTGCTGTATTATTAATTAAATTAATTTATTGTATATTTTTTTAAATACATATTTTTTTTTCTTTTCAGGTAAGTTTAAATTGATATTTCTAACTTTGATTCTATATGAGTAAGTAAACATTTTTTATTAAGTTCTAAAATTAAATTTATATTGGGTTAACGACCGCGACTAAGGTATCCCATCTAACTGTCCCATTGGCTTCAGGGCCCCAAATAACACTGTGCAACAGATTTAAGTTCATCGAGTGTATCTTAAGGGGGGTTTTTCAATTTTGTTTTTTTTTTTTTATTTCAAAGATAAATTATTGTAATATTTTTAAAATTTTAAAACATAAAAATTTGGTCAACTAGAATTGCCAGGTTATATATGGTTTTGAATTGAGAAAAGTGTGAAAGAAAAATTTTAATTTTTCTAAAAATTTAAGACATCCTGGTTTGTTTCTTACTAGTTTCATATTATCCAGTTATAATAATCTTCAGAAAAACTTTTAATGTCAAATTTATTTAGTTAATAGTCAATAAAACTCTATATGTGAAAATTATTAACAGATCGCAGCCGACAAGGATTGAACCCATCATCATCTGTAATACTTTGCTATTAACTGCTTGTAACGTACAATCACTCTAGACCGATACGCCAAGTAGGCTGTTAAGCAAGTATCAACTAAATCTGATTTTTTCAATTCGAGTGTGGTTGTTGCTGTTGTTTTTTCTAACAGAAGACTTGTTATTGTAATTATGTGTAAACAAACTTTTATTTTTAGTAATCATTATTCTTCTTCCTCTCCTTCATCAATTCTGATCTAAGTACTTATTTTTGCAAACATTGCCAGACATGGTCTATATTTTAGACACAAATGTTAGGTGTTGCCATTTTTCCAAAGATACTGATTATTGCCACTTTGGGCGACTTATAGTCGATATTTTTAGATTATTGTTTCTGTAAAGACAGTCGATTTTAGAATGCGTTTTTTTTAAGGGGAAAATCGGCTGCAGTTGTACAGCAAACACTGCTTAACCGATTTTGATGAAATTTATTTTTATTTATAGATTTTATAGTATTTTATATATTTTTAGTACTTATCATGACCATTTTTCACATTTGTACCTAATTCTTTTTTTAATGAAAGAAGAAAAGTAAATTTTTCCATTTTTAAGTTAAAATTAAAATAACTTCAACAAAATCAACTTTTTTTTCCAAAAATGGCCACGGTAAGCACTAGAGAATTTAATAATCTACAAATTATCAAAAAAATCAACAAAATGTTAAAGTTTTAACTTATGAATTTCGGTTATTCAACACAATTTCTAATAAAAAATACTAAACGAAGTGATCGAGAAAAACTATAAGTACTCTATGGACTTCAATCAACCTGAATTTTTATAATTCAAAATTCCAGTGTCTCTGACACCTCAGCTACACCTTCCATAATTATGTGGACATAAAGCAACAAACACACTCAAAACAAAAATTCGGCTGTACCGAATCTTTCCCTCCAAAACGTAAAAATAAATCCAGAGGCGTTTTTTTCTGAGGGGGGGGGGGGGCTTGATAAGAGATGTTGGAGGACACCTACCCCCCCCCCCCCCTTGCCGTAAGTTTCATAAAATGGATTTAATATAATTCTTGCAATTACTTAATTCAATTAATCATTATTTAAATACATTTTTTTATATCCACGCCCACACTAAGGGGCGGTCAAACTTGTTTCTATTTTTTTTTATCCGCTGGGTCCACATCCAAGATTTTGAACTTCTCTTGACACAAAAATGTTGCATTTTCTTAACAAAAGTACAAAAAACCCTGCAAAATAAGGCGGTTTTTCTGAGGTTGGTTTAGTTTTCCAAGGGGGAACTTTTTCCTCTTTGGTACGATTTTGCCCATTTCCGAACTTAACCAGCCTATGATCATAAGACATATTTGTGCCAAATTTCGAGAGTGTAGCTCTTTTACTTTGGACTGTATTGTGTCCTCTACAGACGGACAGACGGGCGGACGGACGAACATCGCTAGAATGTTTTGTATGGAAAGTGGAGATAGAGGTTAGGTATATTTAGGAAAAATTTTGGGAGCGGAAAATTAAGGGCGGTTGGATTCACATTTTACACCTCCAGGGGCGTTTCCAGAGCAGTTGTGGAGTTTTGTGAACTTCTACCCTTTTACCCCTTTGGGGCCATGTGCAACCGCCCCAAATCCCCTATTTTTGGTTCGTGGATTTTTTAAACCTAGCTAAATTCTTGCACTATCACACTCAAAATAGTGAACAGAAAATAAAATCGTTAAATTTATATCAGCAGACATCAATTGTAAATCAACCAAACATGATATCAACCAAACATTCAGTAAAAACGGCCGCCTGTTAGTCCATAATACAAAACTTCGATTTTGTTTTCAACAAACTCAGCCAAGTAATTTTATTTTAAAATTATTTTATCATGTTAATAAACAGTGTTTGTGTTTGTTAAATTTCTTTGTTAAAAAAAAAATCATTTGTCAGATCAACAAATTCTGTTTGTTGAATTTCATTGTTGAAAAAAAATTAAGATATTTTACTTTTGTCAGATCAACAAAATGTGTTTGTTGAATTTCTTTGTTGAAAAAAACAAAAATTCTTTTTTCAACAATCAAAATTTACAAACATTTATTGATATTACAAATTGTCCTATAGGAGTACTTTCAGTGAAAAAATTAATTGTATTCACAAATATGGTGGTCAATATAACAAATCGTTTTTTCTGTGTGCATATGCTAAAATTGGAAAACCGTTGTTTTGTTGATAGAAATCCAACTCGCGTCCCAGTAAGTGACCCAATAGCTCTCAAATGAAAAGACCTTAGCTTTCTTTGGACCCTAGTAAAAATATTATGCTAAGTTTACTAAATAGATCTAATTTGATCCGTAAAATGGTTGTATCAAATAATATCTAATTTTATTACTTTAGATCAAAAAATATAAAAATTGATACAATTTGATTCTGAATTTGGTTAAATCTAATTATATCAAATTGATCTTATAATATAAATTTTTATATAATTTGATGAGCAAAACCAAAATACGAATCTAATCATATATGGAGCAATATCTAACCATATAAAGTGGATCAACAGTATCAAGGTGATAGATATAATTTTATATAAATTTATACGGAAGCATATTACCTCATATAAGATTGTATCAAATTATATATGATTATATCAGAAAATTTTTACTCGGGGAGTCAAAAAATTGCCATTTTGACAAAAAAGGCAAACAAGTTATGGATTTAAAAATAAAAAAAAAAATTATAATTTTTTTTTAATAGTTAATAATATACACTTCTGACAAATTTTGTTGAGAACGAATATATAAAAATTAAACAGTTTTCATGAATATATGAAAATTTAAAAGTTTTCATGAACGACTTGAACGACAAAACATAAATGCCGTTGGAGAAAATTTCAGAAATGGAGACTCAAATCATATTTTTTTGATTATCGAGTATTTAATATATCTTGTAAAGAAGTACCGGCTATATTAAATAAGTAAATAATTTCTTAATAACCTACAAAAATATATCGACATAACTACATCCGAAATAACTCTACCTTTTACAACTATAAAACTATTTAAAATATTAATTTTTAATCCTGTTGATGTCTTCATTTCTGGCATGTTTGTATAACCAGAAACCGCAATGCTTAAAACCTTAAAGAAAAAATCTTCGACAGCAGCGATTTTCTTTTTTCTACATTTACCGCGACATTTTTTTTTTCATCTTATGCATGAATATTCATTTGTTCGTTCATTCCATTTCTATTAATTTTACGCTGTCAAACTAAAGCACGAATTTTCAAAAGAAGATAGAAGCTAAAACGCCAACAATCTTGAAAGAACCAAACAACAAATAACAGCCAACATTGACAGCAAAAAAGTTTATGGTGGCATTTTGGCTGGTTGGGTTGGCTGTATAAAAAGAATGGAAGTATGAAAAAATGGGTTGGTGGTAGGGTTGCCAGATTAAATTTAACAAACATGACAAAAGAAAATATACTGATTGATTAATAAAAATTATTTAAAATTTTTTAAATTTTGCTTTGGGCTGAGAGAAAAAACAGACCAAGAAATCGCAACCCGAGTAAAAAAGTTTTTATATAATTATATTAATTTGAAATAAAACAAGTGAGAGTGTTAAATTCGGCTGTGCCGAATCTATTATACCCTCCAACATGTAAAAAAATAAAAAAAAAAATTTTTGACAGGGGCGTTGTTTTAAGGGGGGGGCAAGGTTGGGGGAGGGGTCGGTTAGCTGGGGTGACTCCTTGGCCCTCACGGTATATGTTTACAAGTTCATTTTTGTCTGCTTTGTGCACTTAAGTACTATAGTTTTATAATTATTTAAATTATTTTTTTATCCACGCCCTTAAAAGAGGGGCGGGGCAAAAAAAAGCGATATTTTTTAGTCTCCTGGGTCCAAGCGCAGGACCTTAAACTTCTACGAACATAAAAATGTCTCATTTGGTTCACAAAAATACAAAAAAACGCAAAAAAAATAGCATTTTTAAGAGGTTGGTTTAGTTCTTCAAGGGGGAACTTTTTTCCCCCTAGTCCGATTTGGCCCATTTCCGAAATTAACCTGCCTAGGATCATAAGACATATTTATGCCAAACTTGAGGGATCTAGCTCTTTTATTTTGGACTGCATCGTGTTAACTACAGACGGACGGACGGACGGACAGACAGACGGACGGACGGACGGACATCGCTAGAATGTCTTAGAATCGATCACTGATCAATAATATATATACTTTATGGGGTCCCCGACCGATATTTCGATGCGTTACATACGGAATGACAAAGTGAGTATACCCCCATACTGTAGTTGGAGGGTATAAAAATATAGCAAATTATATATAATTATATTAAATTATATATATCAAATTATATATAATTTGATCAAATTTTATAAAATTTGATCATATTTTATCAAATTAGATATTAGATATAATTTTATATAATTATATCCACCAAATCCTGGATATAATTAAATATAATTTTATATAATTTTACACAATTTTTGGGAAAATTTTAAATCTATATAATTTTATATCATTATATATAACTTGATATAATTTTATTAAATTATATATAATTATATCAAAAACTTTTTTACTCGGGAAGTTTTCAGAATTTAAATCAGTTGAAATAGGAAGACTTCGGAATTGGGGAACATTTTCTAATTTTCCTTAATAATCTAAATGTAAATTCCTGATTAAAAAATAAATTAAAAATCGTATTTAAGCTTTCAACTTCCCCTCGAGAAAAAATATGTTTGGAACATGATTGCAGCAAACCAAATCACCCATAACACTGTAAGTAAAATTTAAACTTTTGAAATGACACACAAAAACGACGAGACACCCCAACTTATATTTGGGTCATAGAATCTAGTGGTATACTCCATTTTAAAAAGTTAGCTCAAAATAACGAGTTATTTCGATTTTAAATTTGCAAATGTAGTGTATAAATTGAATAAATCGAACTAAAACAATATAAAATTCATTAAAATAAGAGCAAGTATTATTCTATGTCCGCTTAAAAATGGACGCGTCCATTATTTGTAGATATAAATTTTGACAAATAACAAGTTTTTAAGTTCTTTCATTCAAATAAAATGAAAAATCGCCTTAAATCTACTACAAATTTAAAATCAAAATAAATAAATATTTTGAGCTAACTTTTCAAAACGGGGTACACCACTGGATTCTACGACCCAAAATTAGGTTGACGTGTCTCAGCGTTTTGGTGTGTAATTTTCACCTACAGTGTAATCAAGGAGCAAAATTGTATGATTGATCTATTTGATCATATAAATATATGATTGTGACAATCATACTATGATCATAAATAATTATAAAATGAAAATTTCTTATCATACTATATTCAGCGAAAACGATAATATGATCGCTCCAATCATGTTATGATAGATTTATCAATCATACTATGTTACCCCTCCATTATGTTTGTCGCAATCATATTTCTTCTCTGCGTATTAGCAAGACCTATAAAAGCTTAACAAACCCAGGCCATTTCTGACCCTCTGGCAACCCTTGTAGGTGATAATATTGGAGGAAGACGACATACACGTAAACACAAACACAAACATATATTTCAATAGATAAATGAATGAATCTGAATGCAATGTGTTTACACCTGTGGAAAATAGTAAACTGCCATGTCACAAACATACAATAACAATGACAAGGACAACAACATTAACATATAGCCGAAGAAACACAAAAAAAAAACTTAATAAATACACTCAAACAAAATTATCTAAAAATTATCTTCCACTTTTAAGGAAAAATATACCATTGAAATTAACAAAATATTTTTTTTCTAAAACTCTGATTGAAAAGCGCCACAGGATATAATGATCGGATTTGGCTCAAATTAATTTTGAATGAAAGACTTCCTCAAGCTCTTTGAAAGGCTCAAGGGGAGAAAATCGTTTGGCGGATTTTATTTTTTTGACATTCGTGTTCAGTCCCAGCAAAAAAAGAACATACTAAAATGTTAATAAAAAGTAGTTCAACTGCTGCTAAAGTAGTTCTAACTTTGCTGAAACTCTAGTGAATTTAACATGGTGGTGTCGCGCAAAATAAGTAGTTTTTTTTACATTTTTTAAGTACATATAAAGGAGTACTCATACTGTTGTCATAGTTTAAGTTTTTGTATGTAAAGTTTAATTACATCTTTAAGATCACTATTTAAGAGCATTTTTGCACTACTTAAAAAGTGTATTTTTAGAATTCATTAGGAAGTAGATTTAGTAAGCGATTCTGACGATGCCAATGTTCTAATAACATTACTAAACATCGAAAATGCGACTGGGACGCGACCTTATGCACTTGATTACATTAGTTCTGCTGGTCAAAAATCCGATCTCCACACTTTTCCATCACATCTGGTTTTTAGAAAATTGTGGTCAAAGTTCAAAAAAATCGCCGTTTTGGTCATTTTTGGAAACTCATAGCGGATGAACCCGATGCGATGGCGACTTCAAACTAAGTCGAGGGTTAAGCTAAAACTTTCCTCTTTAAGATGCATAACTCATTTGGTCAGTCGCCTTAAATTTTTGGGCACCAATTGTATTTCAATGCTGTCATATCAAAAAAAGTTTTTGGGGTAAAACACTTTATTAAAAGACAATTGGTGCTCCAAAGGTTGAAGCGACTGATGAATTGAGTTATACGTCTTTAAGAGCAATGTTTGAGCTTTACCCAAAAAAAGTATGGAGACCGGATTTGTGACCAGGAGAATAATTGTAATCATGTTTATAAGCCTTATACTATAAGGTGGCGTTCCATTCGAATAAGGTTTTTTTTTCATATGATTTGTAGCGGCAAAAATCGTTTTTTTTTTGGGAACAAGACATCATTGAGAGACAATTGGTGCCCTAGGGGTTAAGGCGACTGACCAAAAGAGTTCAGAATCCTTAAGAGCAATGTTTAAGCTTTAACCTCGACTTATTTTTAAGTCGCTATCATATCGGGTTCATCCGCTATGATTTGGCAAAAATTAACAAAACGGCGATTTTTTTTTAACTTTGACATTAATTTTCCCAAAAACTTGATGTGATGGAAAAGTTTGGAGACCAGATTTGTGATGAGTAGAACAATTGCAATTAACTGTGTAAGGTCGCGGCCCAGTCGCATCAATATTTTTTCAAAATGTTCAGTAGTGTATTTTTTAAATAATTATCATGCGAGGGTATAATACAAAAGTTAAAAAAAAAACTCCTGGGGAAGTTTTAAAAATTGCATTTGGTGCGTGAACTTTTTTTCACCAAAATGAACTAATGAAATGATTTTTATTATCTGTACAACATTGCCCATCGCGTGGTTGGATGGGCTCTTTTTTGATATAAAAAAGTTATAACCCTATTATACATATTTACGCCCACAAAAGTGTTCGTACCACAAAAAATTTGGTCCAAGTTCAGGACTTTATACTTAATCCGACATAAAATTGTTTAATTTGCTTGACAAAAAAAACAATGATCGCTAAAAAATTGCGTTTTAGAGGTTGGTTCGCTTCTCCAAGGTGAAACTTTTCCCCTTCGGTCCGATTTTAACCTACCGACTATAAAAAATATTTGTACCAAACGTCAGGTGGATAGCTGTTTTATTTTGGACTACATCGTGTTACATACAGACAGACGGAGGGATGTTCATAGAACTTATCAGAATCGATCACTGATCAATATAATATATTGTCACCAAAAATCCAACACATTTTGCTTTTTTAAAGTAGCAGCGAAAAACGTTGTGAAACATTTTTTTTAATTTTGTTCATAAGTCCGTCATTTTTCATCGGATAGGTCTGCATTTTTGGAAATGGTTTCAGTTAATGAATTGTATCACAACTAGAAAATCACATTTTGATAATTTTATAGGGGGACAATACATCACAATCAATAACTTGATTTTGAAAAAAGTGTTGTCAGTTTGTTTTGCATTTTAGGCGACGATTCTCTTTATGGGAATGACCAAGTGAGTGTACCCTCTATACTGTAGTTAAAAGGTATAAAAACAAAATCAGTTTACACCAAATTTAAGATTAAACAAATTAAAAATAAAACAAATGTTTTTATTCCTGGAATTGTAACCTATCAAATATTAACTTTTTGCCTTTCAATTATATATAAAACTATAGTTTAGACTAAAACTCTATTAAATAAATTTAAATAAATATGTTCTTTTCATTACGTTTAAAAAATATTTAAAAAAAACTCATTCCGACTATAGTGTTCTAAAGTAGTGGAATCCATATTATTGTCCTTCTTATTGACATATTTGGATGTTATTTTAAACTACTTTTTTTGCAACAAAAAATATTCACTAATTGCTACTTTTTATGTAGTTTAAGTCTACTTCGTTTTGAACTACTTCGATTTTTTTTTGCTGGGGTATATCAAAATTAAATAATATCGCAATCCATAGGTTTTTATTTTTTAATTTTTGAGAGTGGCAAAAACCGAAATATTTAGCAAATTGAAAATTGTGATATTAACCTTTTTTAATAATAAAAGTTTCCTTCGAGCATTTCATGACTTACAATGTTAATTTTCCTCAGTGTATTCATATAGGCAGCCACATTTGTAGATAATAGTAAACTGCACTTTAATGTCATGTTTTTTGCTGCTTGTATTTAATAGTTTTTTCGTTACCCGGCTAAAAATAAATGTGTATGTTCATATATGGCTATGTATTGATCTTTATATGATCATATATGACATATAAGGAAACAAATATGTGGCCATATATGCAAAAATCGATCCCATATATGAGGTCGTATTTAAAATATGTACCATATATGATATCATATATGGAACCATATATGTATGCAAATTTGAATCAGAATAACAAAAAAAATTTTTACGAATAAAATTATATTTTATTACCATCGATTAACAACTATTGTTCTACTTGCAAAATATTATGCTTAAAAAATTACTTTTACATAGAAAAATGTTGGAAAAGGTAAGTTTTCATTAATATATATAAAGAATTCTAAAATCATATTTTCATTTTTTTCCAGTTCATCGTCATAACAAGTATAAGCGTGGACATTTTATTCCAAAACAAGCTGAACTGGAAATTTTCGTATTCAAAATGTCGAAAAATATATTATTGAGTTCTTTGATGTTGAAGAAAATTAAACTACGCAGCTACGTTAAGCTCTCGCAACTTGGAGGAGAGTGCATATGCACCACCATAATGTTATCACTACGATTTCAATATTACAAACTTTTTACAAATCCCTTAATGTCGCCATATCAAATTGGAAATAAAAAGATCGTATAAGCAGTTTTGATACCGAGTTACGAGTTGAAGAAAGCTCTTCTACTTGGAAGAGAGAACATATGCGCCACCATAACGTTATCACTACGATTTCAACACTACAAACTATTTTGAAATCCCTTACTGTCGCAATAACAAATTGGAAATGGAAAGAACATATATGCAGTTTGAAGGTCGAGTTACGAGTTACAGCAACGTTCAGCTCACTCAACTTGGGGGAAAAATCATATGCACCACCATAACGTTATCACTACGATTTCAACACTACAAACTTTTGACATCCCTTACTGTCGGAAATGAAAAGAATGTATAATCAGTTTTGATGTTAAGTTACGATTTGGGAAGGACAACGTTTTTACTAACAATCACAAGAAGACTGTCACCTTACCTACATGGAAAATATTGTCGGCATGATGTAAGTATTAATAGTTTATTTATCCCTCTCCTTCAAATATCCTAACAAAGATAACCCACTAAGTTAATATACATACTACTAAATATATTGCTTTTAATAAAAGTTTTAAGTACTCATTTGCTTATTATGAGTAAAAAATGTTTTTAGTAGTAGAAAGTTATTTTTTGCTGGAATAAAAAAAGAATGTGGAATTATTTTTAATATTTTTATAGTTGAAATTCCGTAAAAAGTATTCGATGGTCTTAAGCATCCCATGGTCTTAAAAAAATAAACTCTATTAACATGTATGTACCTAAGAAGTCAATATTTAAAGGCACATGGATGTTTCTTTAAATGATATCAGTGTTATCATTAAAACCCATCAGCACCAAATGCTATTGTTAGTAATACTTAAGGGCCTGTCACAGAGTCAATTCCGTTCCGAAGTGGTTTGAAAGTTTTCCTCTAAAAACGTAAAAAAATATTTTTTCGAAATAAAATCCACTCCTATGCAATTCAATCCCACTTTGAATTTTGAAAGTGACTTCATTCCGAAAAAAATAAACGTTTTGCGTTTTACGAGTAAACCACTTATTACAATTCCAAACGGAATTAAGCCTGTGACATGCCATTTAATACAATAAAATGTCTATAAATACCTTATATAATAATATTTTATATCTTTTTTTATAGATTTTGACTGTAAATATGCTAAAATAAGGTTTATAGCATAACAAAATCGCTAAGTCTGAAGAAAATCTGAATTAACAATAAAACAAGGAAATCATCCTTCCTTTAATAAGCCCTTTGCTCTCTTCTTGATATTTTTAATCCTTTATGTTAAATTTTTTTTACTATCAAAATGTGTTTTAATATCTATGTATAAGTTAAATTATATTATATATTTTATATTTTATATTGAAATATATGAAAAACACCATAATGAATAAAAAAATATTTTTTATTTTTAAATTTACTTATGTACACCGTTTGCAATTCTGGTGAATATATACATAATAATCTATTACATATAGTTTAAGATGAAAAAATAATTAAAAAATAAGAAAAAGAATGTAAAACAAATTGAAAACAAGATCATATATGATCCAATATATGACACAATATATGACCCAATATATGATACAATATATGATCACATATATTGGATTATATATGATCGTGTCTTATATAAGCGCCAATTTTGGAATATGTTCATATATGAGACCATATTTGATACTATATATGATACTGTATATGGTCTCATATATGATATCATATATGATAATATTCAACATTTTTAGCCGGGTAGTTTTTATTTTTTCTTGTTTGTCTTACTTATTTTCATCATAGATGTTTGTGGATTTTTAATCGTTTTTCTTTTTTGTCATTCACTCAGTCAAGTCTATTTTTCTATGTTTGTTTGCGACTGACTAAGATGAATGAGAAAACTTACTGCTGTGAGTCAGAAATCTATCTTCTTTTATACAATTTTTTTTTTTTGCAACTCATTCTTTTTGCGCTGACGTCACTCAACTTTGACATTTTACAAACAAAAAAATCTAGTGGGTTTTCAATAACACTAGTTTTAGTAGGTCGTTTTAATAAATAAATATTTGTTCAAAGCATTTTGATAATTTCACTTTTAAAGCGAGTGATTAAAGGTGCATACAGACGACGCAATATTATGTACAATATTCAATTATATTGATGGTGTATGGGTAAGATTGACCATTGTACAATCGTCAATATTACCCACACACCTTCAATATAATTGAATATTGTACATAATATTGCGTCGTATGTAGGTACCTTAAGAAATTTACACTTTGTGAAAAAATCTAACCAGTAGACACAGAGACAGCATCAAGGTATTTGGGAAATCAAAAATCGATAGTGTTTAGAAATTTATTTACTGACTGACTGAGTGAATGAGAGAGTGACTGACGACTGAGTGACTGACGACTGAGAGATTGATGACTGACTGACTCACTGACTGACGGACTGACTCACTGACTAACAGAGAGAGTGACTGACGGCTGAGTGACTGACCACTGAGTGACTGATGACTGACTGACTCTCTGACTGACTGACTAACACAATGAATGACTTACTAACAACTGACAATGAGTGACTAGTTGACTGACTGGCTAGCTGACTTACTGCATGATGACTGGCTAACTGATGCCAAATTACTGACTGACTGAGTGAGGGAGTGACAACTGCGTGACTGACTGACTAACTGAGTGAGGGAGTGACGACTGCGTGACTGACTGACTTACTGTCTGAAGACTGACTAACTAACTTATGACTGACTGAATGAATAAATGACTGACTTATGACTGAGTGAGTGACTGACTTATGACTGAGTGAGTGACTGCCTCACTGATGACTGACTGAATGATGACTGACTGACTAACTGATTATTAATTTAAAACTTAATTATAATGAATGAATGAATGAATGAATGAATGAATGAATGAATGAATGAATGAATGAATGAATGAATGAATGAATGAATGAATGAATGAATGAATGAATGAATGAATGAATGAATGAATGAATGAATGAATGAATGAATGAATGAATGAATGAATGAATGAATGAATGAATGAATGAATGAATGAATGAATGAATGAATGAATGAATGAATGAATGAATGAATGAATGAATGAATGAATGAATGAATGAATGAATGAATGAATGAATGAATGAATGAATGAATGAATGAATGAATGAATGAATGAATGAATGAATGAATGAATGAATGAATGAATGAATGAATGAATGAATGAATGAATGAATGAATGAATGAATGAATGAATGAATGAATGAATGAATGAATGAATGAATGAATGAATGAATGAATGAATGAATGAATGAATGAATGAATGAATGAATGAATGAATGAATGAATGAATGAATGAATGAATGAATGAATGAATGAATGAATGAATGAATGAATGAATGAATGAATGAATGAATGAATGAATGAATGAATGAATGAATGAATGAATGAATGAATGAATGAATGAATGAATGAATGAATGAATGAATGAATGAATGAATGAATGAATGAATGAATGAATGAATGAATGAATGAATGAATGAATGAATGAATGAATGAATGAATGAATGAATGAATGAATGAATGAATGAATGAATGAATGAATGAATGAATGAATGAATGAATGAATGAATGAATGAATGAATGAATGAATGAATGAATGAATGAATGAATGAATGAATGAATGAATGAATGAATGAATGAATGAATGAATGAATGAATGAATGAATGAATGAATGAATGAATGAATGAATGAATGAATGAATGAATGAATGAATGAATGAATGAATGAATGAATGAATGAATGAATGAATGAATGAATGAATGAATGAATGAATGAATGAATGAATGAATGAATGAATGAATGAATGAATGAATGAATGAATGAATGAATGAATGAATGAATGAATGAATGAATGAATGAATGAATGAATGAATGAATGAATGAATGAATGAATGAATGAATGAATGAATGAATGAATGAATGAATGAATGAATGAATGAATGAATGAATGAATGAATGAATGAATGAATGAATGAATGAATGAATGAATGAATGAATGAATGAATGAATGAATGAATGAATGAATGAATGAATGAATGAATGAATGAATGAATGAATGAATGAATGAATGAATGAATGAATGAATGAATGAATGAATGAATGAATGAATGAATGAATGAATGAATGAATGAATGAATGAATGAATGAATGAATGAATGAATGAATGAATGAATGAATGAATGAATGAATGAATGAATGAATGAATGAATGAATGAATGAATGAATGAATGAATGAATGAATGAATGAATGAATGAATGAATGAATGAATGAATGAATGAATGAATGAATGAATGAATGAATGAATGAATGAATGAATGAATGAATGAATGAATGAATGAATGAATGAATGAATGAATGAATGAATGAATGAATGAATGAATGAATGAATGAATGAATGAATGAATGAATGAATGAATGAATGAATGAATGAATGAATGAATGAATGAATGAATGAATGAATGAATGAATGAATGAATGAATGAATGAATGAATGAATGAATGAATGAATGAATGAATGAATGAATGAATGAATGAATGAATGAATGAATGAATGAATGAATGAATGAATGAATGAATGAATGAATGAATGAATGAATGAATGAATGAATGAATGAATGAATGAATGAATGAATGAATGAATGAATGAATGAATGAATGAATGAATGAATGAATGAATGAATGAATGAATGAATGAATGAATGAATGAATGAATGAATGAATGAATGAATGAATGAATGAATGAATGAATGAATGAATGAATGAATGAATGAATGAATGAATGAATGAATGAATGAATGAATGAATGAATGAATGAATGAATGAATGAATGAATGAATGAATGAATGAATGAATGAATGAATGAATGAATGAATGAATGAATGAATGAATGAATGAATGAATGAATGAATGAATGAATGAATGAATGAATGAATGAATGAATGAATGAATGAATGAATGAATGAATGAATGAATGAATGAATGAATGAATGAATGAATGAATGAATGAATGAATGAATGAATGAATGAATGAATGAATGAATGAATGAATGAATGAATGAATGAATGAATGAATGAATGAATGAATGAATGAATGAATGAATGAATGAATGAATGAATGAATGAATGAATGAATGAATGAATGAATGAATGAATGAATGAATGAATGAATGAATGAATGAATGAATGAATGAATGAATGAATGAATGAATGAATGAATGAATGAATGAATGAATGAATGAATGAATGAATGAATGAATGAATGAATGAATGAATGAATGAATGAATGAATGAATGAATGAATGAATGAATGAATGAATGAATGAATGAATGAATGAATGAATGAATGAATGAATGAATGAATGAATGAATGAATGAATGAATGAATGAATGAATGAATGAATGAATGAATGAATGAATGAATGAATGAATGAATGAATGAATGAATGAATGAATGAATGAATGAATGAATGAATGAATGAATGAATGAATGAATGAATGAATGAATGAATGAATGAATGAATGAATGAATGAATGAATGAATGAATGAATGAATGAATGAATGAATGAATGAATGAATGAATGAATGAATGAATGAATGAATGAATGAATGAATGAATGAATGAATGAATGAATGAATGAATGAATGAATGAATGAATGAATGAATGAATGAATGAATGAATGAATGAATGAATGAATGAATGAATGAATGAATGAATGAATGAATGAATGAATGAATGAATGAATGAATGAATGAATGAATGAATGAATGAATGAATGAATGAATGAATGAATGAATGAATGAATGAATGAATGAATGAATGAATGAATGAATGAATGAATGAATGAATGAATGAATGAATGAATGAATGAATGAATGAATGAATGAATGAATGAATGAATGAATGAATGAATGAATGAATGAATGAATGAATGAATGAATGAATGAATGAATGAATGAATGAATGAATGAATGAATGAATGAATGAATGAATGAATGAATGAATGAATGAATGAATGAATGAATGAATGAATGAATGAATGAATGAATGAATGAATGAATGAATGAATGAATGAATGAATGAATGAATGAATGAATGAATGAATGAATGAATGAATGAATGAATGAATGAATGAATGAATGAATGAATGAATGAATGAATGAATGAATGAATGAATGAATGAATGAATGAATGAATGAATGAATGAATGAATGAATGAATGAATGAATGAATGAAAGTATGAATGAATCACTGAATGACTGACTGATGACTGACTAATGACTGACTGGAACAGATGACTGACTGATGACTGACTGATGACTGACTGATGACTGACTGATGACTGACTGATGACTGACTGATGACTGACTGATGACTGACTGATGACTGACTGATGACTGACTGATGACTGACTGATGACTGACTGATGACTGACTGATGACTGACTGATGACTGACTGATGACTGACTGATGACTGACTGATGACTGACTGATGACTGACTGATGACTGACTGATGACTGACTGATGACTGACTGATGACTGACTGATGACTGACTGATGACTGACTGATGACTGACTGATGACTGACTGATGACTGACTGATGACTGACTGATGACTGACTGATGACTGACTGATGACTGACTGATGACTGACTGATGACTGACTGATGACTGACTAATGACTGACTGATTACTGACTGATGACTGACTGATGACTGACTGATGACTGACTGATGACTGACTGATGACTGACTGATGACTGACTGATGACTGACTGATGACTGACTGATGACTGACTGATGACTGACTGATGACTGACTGATGACTGACTGATGACTGACTGATGACTGACTGATGACTGACTGATGACTGACTGATGACTGACTGATGACTGACTGATGACTGACTGATGACTGACTGATGACTGACTGATGACTGACTGATGACTGACTGATGACTGACTGATGACTGACTGATGACTGACTGATGACTGACTGATGACTGACTGATGACTGACTGATGACTGACTGATGACTGACTGATGACTGACTGATGACTGACTGATGACTGACTGATGACTGACTGATGACTGACTGATGACCGACTGATGACTGACTGATGCCTGACTGATAACTAACTGATGACAAACTAATGACTGACTGATAACTGCCTTGATGACTGAATTGTCAAGCAGGATACTCCAGAGATTTAAAAGAGCAAAAGAAGTTACAACGAGTAAGAGTGTTAAATTCGGCAGTGCCGAATCTTGAATACCCTCCAACACGTTAAAAATAAAAAAAATGGCAGGGGTGTATATTTTTTTGGGGGGAGGGGTTGGCGAAGTCTTTGGGGACACCTTTTCCCTGCTAGTTATGTTTACACATTATATGGTTATGACATTTACGCTTGAAAATTTAAATTTTCTTGTAATTTTTATTTATTTTCTATAACCACGTCCCCAAAAGGGGGGCGGACTGAAAAAAATCGAGTTTCCTAATTCCCTTGGTCCAAGTGCGGGTCTATGAACATAATATGGCCTAAAAATTTAAAATTTTTTGAACAAAAATAAAAAAAAAAGTAAAAAATCGTGTTGTCTAGGGGTTGTTTTAGTTGTTCAAGGGGGAACTTTTTCCCCCCTGGTCCGATTTTGCCCATCTTCGAACTTAACCTTACCAGTAAGATAAGAGAACTTAACCTTACCTGTAAGATAAGAGATACTCTTTCCAGGCTTCATGGGTGTAGCTCTTTTGGTTTCGAATGCACCGTTATTTCTACAGACGCTAAAATGTCTTAGATTGTATCATGGGTAAATAATATATACACTTTGTGGGGTTCCCGACCGATATTTCGATGTGTCACACACGGAATGACAAAGTGATATACCACCATACTGTGGTCGGGGTGTATAAAAAGTGGAATTCGCACTTTTGAATGCGGTAATAAATTCCCAATTATTTTTTTTCGTAAATTTCGATTCCAAGGGTGACAAAAAGGGGGGAAATATGTACTTGGGTACTTTTCGATCTCCTAAAAAAAATGGCCATAGCAAATAGAATTTTGGAATGTAGAATTTATTCTGACAAAAGTTGTTTTAAGAAAGATTAGATTCTAGGAGGGTATATAAAGTGTACTACTTTGGTAGTTTTTTTTTTAATATCGAATTATTTAATAATATTTGATATTTGTAAGGATGGATCCTCCTTCTTGAAAATGTTATTGAATTAAGTTTCAACTAAAATGAAAATGTCTTTTTAAATTCCTTTTAGGCTTACACGCCCATAAATACCGTATCTTTAACTAAACAAAGTATTTTCAAATTGCGTATTTTAACTACAAAGTAAAATGTTTTTATGATTTTATTTTTCTGTTAGTTACTGGAGGACTTATTGTTTTCCTGTAAGGAGAACATTCTTTTAATTTTTTTTTTTTATACATTTCTACATTTTCCTAGTTGATGGATTTCAGGCACAAACATTCAGGGAATTTTTTAATTTAGTTTTCTTGACGTTTCTTTTCAATTTTTATTATTCATTTCAACAAAAAACCATTGATGGTGTTTATGGTTTGCCACTTTATTCCATGAATAGAGTGAGTACTTTTCTTTTAATGTTTATTACATTTCTGGTTGATTTTAAGTAGAACATAATATTGTTTTCAAATAACCGCTAAAAAAAAATAATAGTTTTTTTCCCTAACTGACAGTAAAAGAAAGGCGAATCGTTATTATTATGGGTTTTGTTGTAAATTTTATTGTTAATTAAATGTAATGGGATTCTTTTAAGGAAGACACAAAAAAAGGACATAGGATATAGATAAGAGAGATGTCAGTTTTTCATAATAAGATGGCCATGGGGCTGCACTAGCAAGCAATAGTGAGTATAGAGATTAGATGATCCATTAGTGCATAGTTTTTTTTTTTTACAAATTTAGGAATAATGTGTCAGAATCTGAGACTTTTGCTATGCGAAAATGTCTCAGAATCTGAGAAAATTTTTTAGTATCGGAGACCTTTTTTATACGAAAAATTTCTCAGAATCTCCGACATTTCTACATAAAAAAAAATGTCTCGCAATCTGAAACTTTTTCTATATAGAAAAATTGTCTCAGAATCTGAGACTTTTTCTATATAGAAAAATTGTCTCAGAATCTGAGACTTTTTCTATATAGAAAAATTGTCTCAGAATCTGAGACTTTTTCTATATAGAAAAATTGTCTCAGAATCTGAGACTTTTTCTATATAGAAAAATTGTCTCAGAATCTGAGACTTTTTCTATATAGAAAAATTGTCTCAGAATCTGAGACTTTTTCTATATAGAAAAATTGTCTCAGAATCTGAGACTTTTTCTATATAGAAAAATTGTCTCAGAATCTGAGACTTTTTCTATATAGAAAAATTGTCTCAGAATCTGAGACTTTTTCTATATAGAAAAATTGTCTCAGAATCTGAGCCTTTTTCTACATATTGTCTCAGAATCTGAGACTTTTTCTATATAGAAAAATTGTCTCAGAATCTGAGACTTTTTCTATACAGAAAAATTGTCTCAGAATCTGAGACTTTTTCTATATAGAAAAATTTTCTCAGAATCTGAGACTTTTTCTATATAGAAAAATTGTCTCAGAATCTGAGACTTTTTCTATATAGAAAAATTGTCTCAGAATCTGAGACTTTTTCTATATAGAAAAATTGTCTCAGAATCTGAGACTTTTTCTATATAGAAAAATTGTCTCAGAATCTGAGACTTTTTCTATATAGAAAAATTGTCTCAGAATCTGAGACTTTTTCTATATAGAAAAATTGTCTCAGAATCTGAGACTTTTTCTATATAGAAAAATTGTCTCAGAATCTGAGACTTTTTCTATATAGAAAAATTGTCTCAGAATCTGAGACTTTTTCTATATAGAAAAATTGTCTCAGAATCTGAGACTTTTTCTATATAGAAAAATTGTCTCAGAATCTGAGACTTTTTCTATATAGAAAAATTGTCTCAGAATCTGAGACTTTTTCTATATAGAAAAATTGAGAAAATCTGAGAATATATAGAAAAATTGTTTAAAAATTTTCTCAGAATCTGACACTTTTTCTATTATTAGCCAAATCGGAACTCCAATTTCTCATAATACAGAGTTTTTGGAGCCAAAGTAACCATAATTTTCCGGCAATCGGCGAAATTCGAAAAGATCATGATTCATACCACCCTAATGATAATTTTTACTTTTCAAGTTCTAAATAAAATTTTATTTAGATTTTTTTTCCTTTATGACGAAAAACATTTAGTCTTAAAATTTTAATTGGCATTTTTTGTTTTTCCACTTTGTATGGTTTCTTTGTGCACATAAATATGAATAATATGTACTTTTAAATGCTTTCTATATATTCAACTATCAAAAACAAATTATGATTCATTTGTAATTTGTTGGAAATTTACTACCTTTCATATATACGCAGTTACAGTTGTGAGTAAAAAAATAGCAGCAGAAGATTTTTTTTAATTGTTTAATGGGCATATAGCACAGTAGAGTAACATTTTTCTTCAACTTTTATATTCTCCAAGTGTACGGGCAAATTCTTATTTTACTTGACCTAAAAGTTACATTCAAAATAATAACTCTGTAAAATACTCTGTAAAATTACTGTAATCTCAATTCAACAGATATTTGACAGAGTTTCCTGTCAAAATACAGATTTAAAGAAAATACTTTGTATTTTGTTATGACAAAAAAAAAACAAAGTTTCATCTGTTATATTACTATAAAATTTGTAATCTTAATTTTACAGATAATTAACAGAGTTTTCTGCTAAAATCTTTTCAGATATCTTATAAAAATTTTATAAAATAACATGCAATTAACTAAACTCTGTAAATTTTCAATGTTTTTCTGTAAAATTTTGGTTGCATCAAATGCATTTAACAAATATATGTAAATTTACAGAGTTTTTCTTTGCTAGATAGTGTTTTATTAAACTAATATTTTACTAGAAACTCTGTTAATTAACAATTTATTTTTGTCCATATCATTTTGAAGAGTTTTAACGTAAAATTACAGAGTTTTCTCTGTTAAAAAGCTATCATATTTAACTAATATTTGACCATAAACTCTGTAAGTTAAGAGTTTGTTTTTTTTTTGTGTCAAACTCATTTTACAGAGTTTTTTAGTAAAATTACCAAGAAATGTTGCTAGCTAGAAATGTATGGTGTACTCGGTTAAATTAGCAGAGTTTTTCTGTAATTTAACAGAGTTATTATTTTGAATGTGTAAATTTAATATTGTCACAAACTCGATATTTTGTTTATTTTGTATGCCACAACTTAACAAATTTAAAAATCATGTATGGTTTTACTGTGAGGGACTGGGTAGAGCATATGGGGCATTCCATGTGAAATCGGACACTTTGAAAAACTTTTTTTTAGATTTTCCCAATTTGTATACAGTTTTTAGTACCCTTCGAAAACTCCTTTGTGGTAAATTTTCAGATTTTTTTGATGACCCGTTCAAAAGATATCGAATTTTTAAAAATTCACTCAAAAAATTATGTTAGTAAAATCAACTGAAAATGTCAGTTAAAATTACTACTTTGTAAGTTGTTTTGGGGTCAACTACTTTTTCAGTTAAATCAACTAACAATGTTAGTTATTTTAACTGACAAAAAACAACTGACTTATGTAGTAAAAACTACTTACATTTGTAGTCAAAACAACTAAAATGTTGAAAAAATAAAAAAATCTATGAATAATTTTCTTGTTTCAAAAAATTTTCAGAAAAAAAATTGAAGACCAAATTTTTTCAAAGTTTTTTTTTTTAAAAAAAAAGTTGTAAAAAATAAAAAAAAACGAAAATTTATTTTTATTTTTTGGAAAAAAACTTTGGAAATTTTTCAGAGATAAAAAAATAAAATTAACTACTTTAAATAACTGTTACTACATCACAGTACTTTTTTGTTAGTTATTCAAAAAAACTACTTAAAATAACTAACAGAAATAGTTGTTTGATATTTTTCATACAAAAACAACTGACTTTGTAGTTGAAAATAACTAACTACTGTAAAATATACAAACAACTAACATGTAGTAACTTACATAATTTTCTGAGTGTTGGTAGTTTGTTCCTTTCCTCAAACTTCTTTTAATCATAACTTCTTCAATAATGGTCCAAATTTCAAATTTTTTTTTCAAAATTTTTGTTTTTTTACGTACTTTCTAAAAAAAAATCCCGAAAAATTCTTAAAAGCGCTCTAGTATGCGATTTTTAAGTTTTAAAATTTAAATCTCATTTTTTAAAATGTTTGTACTCTTCGATTTTTTTGAAATTTTTTTGTGTAAAGGAAGATGTAAAGGAAGATCGTGGGATAACGATTATTACTATTTTTTGAAAAAATTTTATTGTAATTTTCCAATCTTAAAATCATTTCTACTGCTCCAGTGGTGCGTCATAGAGGGGTCCTTTATAAGACCGACCCCCATTAATTTTTACGTTTTAACATTTCTTTGGAACAAACTAATACCCTATCTCCAATTTCCAAGGGGGCTCCCACACAAAACGACATTCTTTAAAATTTGTTCAAACCGCTCTAACTGCCCTAATAGTGCCCTTAGAGCAACAAAATGTATGACCGAACCCCTATATTTTTTTAGTCTAAGCATTTTCTCTGAACACACCTACCCTCTTTCTTTAACTGTTAAGGCGGTCCCCATACAATTATTTTTATTTTTTTGTAAATTTGTTTTATTTAATCAGCTTCTACCGGTCCAATGGTGCGTCCGAGAGGGGTCATTAGTGAGAACGACCCCAATTTATTTTTACCCTACAACATTTCTTCAAAACATACCTACGCCCTATCTCCACTCCCTAAGTAGGCTCCCATACAAAATTACATTTTTATAAAATTTGCTCCAACTGTTATTTGTATGGGAGCCTACTTAGGGAGTGGAGATAGGGCGTAGGTATGTTTTGAAAAAATGTTGTAGGGTAAAAATAAATGGGGGTTGGTCTCACTAATGACACCTCTCGAACGCACCATTGGACCGGTACAAGCTGATTAAATAAAACAAATTTACAAAAAAATAAAAAAAATTGTATGGGGACCGCCTTAACAGTTAAAGATAGAGGGTAGGTGCGTTTAGAGAAAATGTTTGGACTAAAAAAATATTGTGGGTCGGTTATACATTTTGTTGCTCTAAGGGCACTATTAGGGCAGTTAGAGCGGTTGGAACAAATTTTAAAAAATGTCGTTTTGTGTGGGAGCCCCCTTAGAAATTGGAGATAGGGTATTAGTTTGTTCCAAAGAAATCTTAAGACGTAAAAATTAATGGGGGTCGGTCTTATAAAGGACCCCTCTATGACGCACCATTGGAGCAATAAAAATGATTTTAAGATTGGAAAATTACAAAAAAAATTTTCAAAAAATTTAAAAAAAAGTAATAATCGTTATCCCACGATCTTCCTGGGCAAAAAATTTGTAGAATTGATAGAAGTTTTACTCAAAAAAATTTAAAAAAAATCGAAGAGTACAAACATTTTGAAAAATGAGATTTAAATTTTAAAACTTAAAAATCGCATACTAAAGCGCTTTTAAGAATTTTTTGGGATTTTTTTTTTAGAAAGTACTTAAAAAAACAAAAATTTTGAAAAAAAAAAATTGAAATTTGGACCATTATTGAAGAAGTTATGATTAAAAGAAGATTGATTAAAGGAACAAACTATAAATTTTTAAAAATTCGATATCTTTTGAACGAGTCATCAAAAAAATCTGAAAATTTACCACGAAGGAGTTTTCGAAGGGTACTAAAAACTGTAAACAAATTGGGAAAATCTAAAAAAAAAAGTTTTTCAAAGTGTCCGATTTCACATGGAATGCCCATATATTTCTGCAGTGAAGTTGCTACCATTGTGCTATTGATAACAACAAATCTGTTAACATTTAAATATAAACTTATGAGTAATTTTGTCCCATTACAGTTTTTATACTTCCATACTGTCGTGTTAATTGCTCTTATTTTTACACATGTATATGTGTTGTGTAAACAAATGTACCAACACATGCAAAAATTTTAACATTAGAGTGGCACTTTTTTAGTTATTTTTTAATTTAATTCTAAAATGTTAATTTGCCCAAACTCTTTAACATATATTTTTTTTAAAAAATCTTGTGAAATATTTAAAACTTATTGAAACAATTGCCACCCTATTGCAATTTCATACAATTATGGCAAAACCGAAATGGGGATATTTAATTGTTAATTCTACTAACTGCTACGGGTACTTTGGGCACATTGTTTGTACAAATGTACATAGAAATGTAAACACAACAATATATTGTTGAAATTTCTTCTTACGGCATGTTGTCAGTACATCAGGCAAAAACAACAACACAACACCAACAACAGAAGCAACCAAAAAAAATCATTTGTTTAATTACACAGTGCAACAACCAAAATCGGAATAGGTAAAACCGAAAGCAAATGAAAGTTGACATATTTATGACAATATAAATTACTTGAAAACTATATAAGAGACATATACTTAATTTTATAATATCCTCAAATAACAGTCACACGCAACGTTGCACAGTTGGGGGTTTTTTAATAATTTTGCCTTCTAGAAAGTACTGGACCGATTGCAGCGAAGTTCATACTGGTTATAGGTAACGTAATTTCAAGCTTATGTTTGGACTCTGAATCCCACATGTCCAATAAAAGCAACACCAGGGGCCACTGAAGTAGGACATATTTAGTATACAAAAACTATAAATGTTTTAAAATCACCAACTTCCGTTAAACACAAACTGGATAATATACGGTTGAATGTAGAGAAATGATAGCAAAACTGCATTTATAGTTTTTCCTTTTAAAAGGACTTTAAAGTTTTGGAGGATTACATTTTTGTAAAATATTTTTAAATATTTATACCTGTTATAGGATATCACTAGTGATGGCAAATAAAAGAGGAGAATCTCCACTAATTTTCCCATTTTATTATTTATACATATCAAGTAGAAAAAATTGTAAGTAATGAACTTTCAAAACTCTATCCTTCAATATCATATGAAATGTTTAACAAAATATTTAGATAAAGTTTTGAAAGGACATTATTCACATTGTTTTTCCTGATATGGGGAAAAATAGTGATACTATATAAGACAAGTACAAATATTTTAAAAATATTTTACAAAATGTAATCCTTTAAAAGATTAAAGTCCTTTTAAAAGGAAACAGGATCACGTAAAGAAAAACTGTATATACAGTTTTACTCCAATTGATCTCTACATTCCGACGTATGTATATCATCCGCTTCATGTTTTATAATAGCTGTCGTACGGTGTTATGGTAAACATTAAGGTAAACAATAATTTCTAAAAAGATTTTGTTTTTAATGTTTATGCAATATAATTTTATTATACTATAGTTGTGAGACAAATATATTTTGCACTATGGGCTATAATATTTGATAACACCGTCCGACAGCCAATAAGAAACATGAACCGGATGATATGCGTCCGAAAGTAAAGATCAAGTGCAGTAAAACTGCATTTACAGTTTTTCATTTCGTGATCTTGTTTCCTCTTAAAATGACTTCAAAATTTTTAAGGATACAGTTTGTAAAATATTTTTGAAATATTTGTACTTGTCCTAGGATTACACTGGAATCCATTATTTTATTGTACTATTTCAGGATAAAAGGATGTGATTGTTGAAAATTTTGAAGGATAAATTTTTGAAAGGAAGAAGCTTACCTCCTGATTACTGATATTTAAAAAATAATATAAAAGGAACATTAGGGGGATCCCCCTCTTTCATTTGCTATTAATAGTGGCATCCTAGGAAAATTACAAATACTAAAAAAATATTTTATAAAGTTTAATCCTCTAAAACTTTGAAGTCCTTTTCAAAGGAAAAAATATGTGCTGTTATTTTTACCGAAAAATAAAAAAAAAAAATAACCTACGAAAACATTAAAATTTAATGATTTTGTAAGTTTTTTTTAACAATTGTTTCATCAAATTATTTTTTAAAAAAAATTTATAAAAAAGTTTTGGGGAATCAAATCCAGCAATTAACTACATTTTGGCCAGAACCTCTTCCTAGTATGCTAAAGTCACTTGATACAAACATGTTTTTTATATTTCTATAGATAACTGTTTGAGTTTTTTCTACAAAAAAAAAAATAACCAACACAAGTAGGTTAAAACTAATGATTTATCTTTAAAAAATGCCAACAATTTAAGAAAAAAATAACTTACGCAAATCATCAAAAGTTAAAGAACAACCACTTATTTTTACTAACAGAACAAAAATAAATGACTGTGAAAATTTGAATGCTAACGAAAGTCTTAATTTTTAATGTAGTTATTTCTGAAACAACGCACAAAAGTAGCCATTAAAAAAAAAACTGAACTGAAACAAACGTTTATTCTTAAAAAAACAGCTAAACGTAAAATTTTTTAAATGTACTACAAACAGTTAATAACAAAATTTGTTGTACAAATGTTGTAAATGGTGCACTATGGGGTACAAACGTATTAATCTAGGACCGGTTGTCAACTGTTCCCCGTACTCACAGGGGTTTTAGTACCCCATAGTGTACCATTTAAGTTTGTACGTTTATATGTTTACACACACTCTCAAAAAGATTCCTTTATGTGTTTTCTATTGTGTGTAAAGGTGTTTATTTGATTTAATTATTATTAATTGTTAAAGAAATGTTTATATGGAAATTTTACATCATAACAACAATACCACAACACTGAAGTACCTATACCGAAATACATTTATACACTGAAAATAAATTCTCTGTCCAATCAGCAGAAAAATCTGCTAAAAATATACCCATTTTGAACCATATTTCTCATTATGGTTCTGTTGATTTTAGCAGACTCGGTTTTCTAAATAACTGTCCTTATTATCTAGGTGAAACCACACTCAAAATATTTTGTAGGCAAAAACAAATGAAAAACACGTTTAAAACCAGTGAATAAACAATTGAAAACCATCCCAAACTGAAAAAAAAAGACATAACTAAAATTAAGGAAAAAATGTCTTTGAAAATTTATCATGAATTTTCCTAAAATTTAGTTAAATTTAACTTAAAAATGAGAAATTTTCTTAACTATGAGCAAAAATTTTAGCTCATTTACTTATAATTAGTTCATAGTTTTCTTTAAATGGATTTTTTTAATATTAGGAAAAAAATTCTTTACTGCCAAAGAAATTTTCCACAAATCTAAGAATCGTATCTTTATTTTTAAGACATATTTCTTAAAAAACAATTTATTTCAAGTTTAGTTAAAATTTACAAAAAAATTCTTTGAATTGAGGAAGTGTACTTCTTAGAATTTAGTTAATGACTTCTGAGAATTTAGTAAATAACTTCTTAGAATTTAGTTAAAAATTCAAAATGGCGATATCTCGAAAACTAAGCGAGATAGAGCGAAACGGATGAAATTTTCAAAAGAAAGACTTCAAAGAAAATTATGGAATAGCCTAGGTCTGCATATCTGTCGGGGTCTCAAGACCCTAATCTTAGATCTAAAATTTGCAATTCCCGAGATTTTTTATATGCACATATCTCGAAAAATACTGCCAACACGAGAAAAGGTCCAACGGCATTTTTGTAGCTCTTGACTCGTAGAACACTTCCGCAAAATACTCGAAAGCCCTCCGAACAATAGTTTTTGAGTTATCCAGTTTTTAAGATTCTAAAGACCCTATCTGGCCCCTTATTACCGTATCTCAAAAACTAAGCAAGTTAGAGCGAAACGGACACAAGTTTTGGTTCAAAATCTATGGGGACCCTTAAAGGACCCAAGGGGGCTTGAGTTAAATGGGGTCCGAACCCCTGGGTCCAGGGTCTAGACCCAATCTATTTCTAAAATGTGAAGTATAATTTTTCCCATTTTCTAGTTAAAATTGGCTTAAAATTAAATAACTTTGTTTTCCTTATTTTTGGGAAAATTATTATTTTCCAAAAAAATCTTTGGAGCCAAATCATTCCCTCTTTTTCTCAAAATTGAGTTAATTTTCCCAGATTTTAGTTCACTTTTTTTGATTGCAGTAATTACTCATTTGTTTAAACAAACATCAACATTTATTTTTTACTGTTGACAAAATTTTCTAAAATGAATTACATTGGACATTAAAAAATAACGTCACTTTAATTTTTTTTTACCAACAAATTCGAAAAAAATTACCTACGAAAACATTAAAAATTAATGATTGTTGTGTTATTTTTACCAACAAATTCCAAAAAAATAACCTACGAAAACATTCAAAATTAATGATTTCGTAGGTTATTTTTTACAATTTTCTATTGAAATATTTTTTTAAAAATTTTTAATAAAATTTTGGGGAATCGAACCCGCAATCAACTACATTCTGGCCAGACACTCTACCCATCTTGCCAAAGTCACTTGATACAAACATATTTTTATATTTCTATAAATAGTTTTTTGAATTTTTTTTCTACAAAAAAATAACCTACTTGTATAGTTAAAAACTAATGCTATCTCATTAAAAAATACCTACAATTTAAAAAAAAAATACTTAAATTAAAAATTTAAAGAATAATACAAATCATTAAAAATTTAAAGAATAATCAGAAGTTTTTACTTACCAAACAAAAATAAATGACTTTAAAAATTAAACGTTAATGAAAGTCTTTATTTTTAGTGTGTTATTTTTGAAACAAATGACAGAAGTAGTCATTAATAAAAACTGAACATCTAACAAATGTTTTTTTCTTTTAAAAACGACTAAACGTAAAATTTTTAAATAAACTACAAACAGTTAATGACATAATTTTTTAAGTGCAGCAGTGAAATCTGTCGCAACAGCAGAAAAATCTTCTGATCACAAATAAATGCAAGAAAATTTTCTAAGTTTTTTTTAAGTAAAAATGTTGTCCAATAATAAAATGTGCAATTTTTTTAAGATCAAACAAAAAAACTTATAAATTTTCTGTAATATTTCTGTAAAATTAACAAAAAATATTTGCTGTTTTTAATTTAACAAACAATTTGCTGTTTTTAGTTTTAATAATTTTTAGTTTTAGGATTTTTAATTTCAAAATTTAAAAAAAAAATACATCTTAAAATACTTTTTTGAAAAAAAATTCAACAGACTTTTTCTGTAAAATAACAAAATAATCTGCTTAAAATTCTAAAATTCAACAAACAGTATCAGTAAAATTGTAAAATGTCTGTTATTTTCTAAAACTGAATGACAGAGAATTAACTTAAACTATCTATTTCAGCAAAAAAAAATCTACTAAAAGCTTGCTAATTCAAGTTGAAAGTAATTTTACAGAATTTTTGACAGAGTTTTTTTTTTGAGTGTACGGTACACCCGTATACATGAATGTATTTGTATTTTCCTACACTAATTTGGTAATTGTGTTGTTGTTGTTTTTGGTATTGTTAACGTATAAACCAGCTACATACACACATGCATTTAATTATCTAAACATGTGTTAGTGAAATGTTATGCTTAACTAATTTGTTATAATGGTAGTGTTTGCCATAACAATATATCTACCACAAATACAAAAATGCTTAAGTAGTAAGCTAAACTCTGGTCTTCTTCTATTATTTTTTTCATTCTATAGGTAATTTTCATTTAATTGTTTGTAATTGATTACATTCTTCCACCAAATTTCATTTCATCACTCTATAAAAATTCACTTAACTTAAAAAAAAAAGGAAGGAAAACAGAAAAAATACACTTCATAAAATTGAACTAAAAGACCAAAGCCATTTAACTAACTATATGGCCAAACACTTTGGCAAAATTCCACATACAAGTAGTAAAAGATATAAAAACTGGAACAAAGTGGTAAAAAGTGGTAGAAAACAGAAAAAAAAAATCTAGAAACCACAGCCAAAAACGAAGAAGGAGCAACAAAAAAAAAAAAGAACTGTATTCCAAATGATTACAAATCAAAAAAAAATGTAAATGTAATTATGGTATACCATGGACAAAAATTCACATAAAAAAAATGCTAAAATATTATTATAGTTGATTGAACATGACACTTTTTGGCAATTGTTATTTCGGAAATGTTTGCAGTTCGATAGTTTATGATGGTATTTAGGCGATTTTATTGCTAAGCTTTAAATGTTATCGATTTTTAATATTATTTTGGAAAAATAATAAAATATTCCAACACTTTTTATATTTATAGATCAATCAAATATTTTTAAGTTTTTAAAACTAAAAAAAAGTCTAATCAATCTTGTTTTAAATGCAACGGAATTATACATGGACAATAAATTGTCTGAAAAGAAAGATAAACAAATTAATTTGATTTTCAGATGATTTTTTTTTTAATTTTTTCATTACTTTAGAATACAGTGCGTATTATTAATTATATCATGCAACTTTACATTAATAATACGCACTGTAAACAGATATAATAACGATAAAAGTGGCCAGATATTTTTTTTTTTTGAAAAAAAGTGGGACAAATGCAAAAAATTACGAATATCGCGGAATTTAAAAAATTTTGGCAGGACAACTTTCATTTTTTTTTTTGTTAGTTATATAAACCCATTTTGAAAAGTAAAGCGGAGAGCAAATAATTTAATACTTAAGCCCCTATGACACTAGTTTGTTTTTTTTTTGTATTGGTGAAATTTATGTGAATAGTGCAAATATATCACCATAGGAAATCTGAACAGTTGTGAAGTGTAAAAGCATACAAAAAAATGCCTGGGAATATTGTACTCTTGCCCAAAACATTAATTCATGATAATGTTTTGCTGAAGAATTGGGTGTACTTGCCAAATCAGTTGCCATTCCATGCAAAACAAATTGAAATATTTGTCAAAGGCCCCATTTAGTTATTATTATATTATTGATCCATTTCTAAGACACTCTGATTATATACATCCGTCCATCTGTCTGTGGAAAGTAAGATGCAGTTTAAACCAAAAGAGCTCTAAATTTGGTAAATGAGGGTATTACTTAAGTGCAAAAAACCGTTTTTTACATATCGAAGAGTATAACAGATTCGGCACCGAAGAATTTGTTAAACAAATGGTGACAATTGATAAAAAAAATTTGATAAAAAAAAATTTTATAAAAAAAAAAAAAAAATATGAAAAGGTAAATCCACATTAAATTTAATCTTTAGAAGACACAATTTTCTTCTTCAATCAGAAAAACACAAACAACAAATTAAATACACTTGGCTTACGCCGAAAAAATATAATAGATGAACAAAAAATAAGATAAAAAAAAATTTATGAACAAAAATGATGAAAAAAAATTTGCGAATAAAAAGAATTGATGAAAGACAAGTAAAAAAGTGAAATTCGGATTTGCCGATTGCGTTGATACCCTCCACAATGCACACGGGGCCAGCATGATCCAATTCCGGCCAAAAGTCTTTATCGTTGTTGGATCCGTCTGAAAATGTGCTTCTAGAGGAATTCGAAAAGTTAGCTAAAAACCAAAAAAATCAAAATGGCGGATCCAATATGGCGGAATTTTTTTTTTGAATTGTCCAATTGAACTCAAATTTTGTTTTATGCGGGCCTTGGAGTTACTGAATAAGATTTGTTACTCCGAATTTTTAAAAACAAAATGGCGGACTAAATATGCTTCTAAAAGTTTAAAGAATGATCCAACTCCGGCCAAAAGTCTTTATCGTTGTTGGATCCGGCTGAAAATGTGCTTCTAGAGTATTTCGCTAATTTCAAAGCTTAACTAAAAACTAAAAAAATCAAAATGGCGCATCCAATATGGTGGACAAATTTTTTTAATAATTGTCCGATCTAACTCAAATTTTGTTTAATGCGGGTCTTGAGTTACTGAATTAGAATTACTGGCGTGAATTTTGAAAAACAAAATGGCGGACGAAATATGCTTAGTAAAGTTTGTTGCAAGTAATTAAACAGTTATATTTCTTTTCTTTGTTGAAGCTAGCTGAAAATGTGGCCTAGTAAATTTCCGGGTCTGTTATCTTAAAATCGAACTGATAAAATTCTATATGGCGGAAACAATATGGCGGCTAGATTTTGTAACTTTGTCTGATCTAACTAAAAATTAGTTCTAAGAGTATTAAGAGTGTCTGAAGTTAAATCTACGCACATAATTTTCATATATATATTTTTTTATTTTTGATAAAAATTTGGAAATGGTGTAAATGACTTACTTAGTTTCAGAAAAACTTTTGGAAATGGTGACGACAAATTTTTCACTTTTTTCATTATTTTGGAAATTCAATAAAAAAAATCTTTGAATTTAATTGAAAATGGTGTAACTGATATTTTCCATAATTCTACAAAAAAACTAGAAATGGAGATAATTTTTTTTCCTACACTTAAAGCACTCTCTGACAATAAAAAAACTAATTAAGCCGTAAAACATTATTTTGTGTTAAATTGTTTTTTTTTAAATGCAAAAAAAAAAAAAAATTAAAAAAAAAATAAAAAATTACGCGGAAAATTCTGCGAAATTTTTTTTTTCTAAAAAAAAAAATGGTTTGTACTTGTAAAAATTCCATTCTGTGTCCAATTCTGTTCACATATGCCAACCGGCACCCAATTTAAAGCATTTTGTATTTTTAGGTTTTGTAAAATATACCAAAATTTTCTAGGTGTTTTTTACATTTTAGTTCATAACTTTTGAACCGCTGCAGCGCGCTGAACCGATTTTGCTCAAATGCAATACCAAACTACTTAGGACAACAACAAGTAAATTTGCTAAGTCTCAGTCATATATGTGTATTACTTTGTCTGTGATCACCATTTCCACAGACAGACGGACATCGCTAGAATGTCTTAGAATCGATCAGCACGAGAAAAAGGGTATTTTTTGACCAGGTGTCTTTAGATTTTTTTCATATTGTGTATAAAGATACCCTATGGAGCAGTTTATACGATCAAAATTTTTTCGGTCATAACCCCCATTCATATTATTGGGACTAAGTCTAAAGCAATTTCGGTCATAATACCTATTTTTTGCAGAGAGGGTGGGTTTAATGAATGGAGTTTGTAATCCCTAAGCCCGGTCGAATGCCGGCTACACAAAAAAACTTGTCCGACAACAAAAAAAACTAAAATTTTTGGGATTATGGCTAACTTGTATAGTGGACATAATCCCTGTAATGGGGGTTACGGCCTTTTGTTACGTGGTCATTATCCCAATAAATCTGGGAATTATGTCCATTTTTATTGGGATTATGTCCGAATTTTTTTCGGTCATAGTCCCCACAACCATTATTTGGATTATGACCGAAAAAATTTTAGTCATAATCCCCACAACGAAAATGGGGATTATGTCCGTGGGGATTATGACATGTCACCAAAAAAAAAAAAAAAAATTAATGAAAACAAGTGAGAGTGTTAAATTCGGCTGTGCCGAATCTTTTATACCCTCCAAAATGTAAAATAAACATTAAGAAAAATTTTCAGGGCCGTATTTTTTTGGTATGGGGGGGTGGGTTGGTTTGGGGGTTTGGTGGGAGACATTGGGGGACACCTTCTCCTTGCGAAAGATGTTATCAAATGGATTTATTATGATTCTTCCAATTATTTTATCCAATTAATCATTATTAAAATATATTTTTTTATATCCACGCTCACAAAAGGGGCGGGCAAAATTTTTTTTTATCCACTGGGTCCAAATGCAGGGTTTTGAGCTTTGTCTGACATAAAAATGTTATATTTGCTTAAAAAAAGTACAAAAAGCCCTTCAAAAATATACAATTTTTCAGGGGTTGGTTTAGTTCTCCAAGGGGGAACTTTTTTCCCCTTGGTCCGATTTTGCCCATTTCCGAACTTAACCTGCCTAGGAATATAAGACATATTCGTGCCAAACTTCGAAAGTCTAACTCTTTTATTTTGGGCTGTATCGTGTCCTCTACAGACGGACAGACGGACAGACGGACAGACGGACGGACGGACGGACGGACGGACGGACATCGCTAGAATGTCTTAGAATCGATCACTGATCAATAATATATATACTTTATAGGGTCCTAGACCGATATTTCGATGCGTTACACACGGAATGACAAAGTGAGTATACCCCCATACTGTGGTTGGAGGGTATAAAAAACAAAAATTGATAAAAAAAAAATTATGAAAATTTTTTTTTTTTTTGAAAAAATAATTATGTAACGTTTTATTTGCCAGCTGGTGAAAAACGATTTTATTCACCAGCTGGTAAATTATTACCCAAGTTACATCTTAAAGTTACAAACCTTTTTGGTTTTAAGAATATGAAAACAGTAATACTTATTTTCTTTTTTGTAAGTCGGTAGCTTTTATAGTCAAACTAAGGTGGCGTGCTGCATCATTTTTAAAATGAGACACAAGCCTAAAAGCATTATCATGTTAAAAAACAGTAAACGTTTAAATTTATTCTTGTGTTATCGATAAATTTGGTTGTCAAATGACTACATGTTAAAAAAATATATAAAAATTGTACATCTTTTTTGACACTTGGTGACAATGTAGTGTTGCCTAATTTTCTAAGTTTTCTGAAATGAAGCGACTTTTTGTTTGTTTTTGGCGATTTTTGGTATTTATTTAGCGGGTTTTAATTTAAATGTGTTTGTTTATTTCATGTTTATTTCCCATTTCTTCTTTTGTTTCATTCTATAAATTAATAAAAAATAAAACACAAAAAAAAGCTAGTGTCATATGGGCTTTGAAAACTAGGAAAACTTTTATATATTAACAAAAACATAATTACGAGAACTTTTCCTAGTAAGTCGACAAGGCTTTTTATACTTTCCACTCTAGTGATAGAGGGTATATAAAAGTTTGTCATTCTGTTCAGTTCCTCAAAAGTTATGAGCAAAACTGTGAATTTCAGTTTGGTTTCACCTTAAATGCACGTGCAAAATAATTAAGCTTGTAAAATATGTGTAAGTCACAAAAATATTTTAAAACGTATTTTTGTCACTCGAAAAAAATTTTACACTCCAAAAAAAATTTTACCATAAAAACAAATTCTAATTTTTTTTTACAGAAATAACTAAAAAAAGCTTTTTAGACAAAATAAAACATTTCTAATGAAAATTTTTACTTTTTCTTACGTAAGAAAATTTACTAAGTATCACTGAAAAAGGGCATTGTGGAGGGTATTCATAGATTCGGCCAATTCAAATTTAACTTTTCTACTTGTTTTTGTTTTTAAGATTTTCAAATATATATATGAAAAATTTTGTTTTTTTTTTTTTTTTTGCATTGGGACTATAACTTGATACATTATTAGAGAAAATTTATGTGAAGTAACAAAATAAATGCCTATATTAGGGTAACAGTTTTTTATAACTTCCTCTTTGTATTGAAATGTTTTCATTGTAAAATTCAAGAATATTTTTTTTTGCGTAGAAATGTTGTCCAGATACATACTAAATATTATTGTAAGAAAACAACATTCAGATTTCTACACTCAAAATATTTTATAGGCAAAAACAAATGAAAAACACATTTAAAACAAGTGATTAAACAATTGAAAACCATTTCAGAAATTATTCATTTAATTTAACAAATATTTAAAATTCAAATTCTGATTAATTTTTATTAAAAAAATAAAAATTGTTTTATTCGACTTTTAAAATATTATATTTTGAGGATGTTAATTCTGGCTCGAGGTCATTATTTTCTTTACTAATTAAAACCATAATATTCTCATAGCATAATTTTCAAGAAAAATAATTTTTTGTTTTAAATTTATTTATTTTGGTCATTTTTGCAAGACATAATCGACACGTGTTTCGGAATTTGTCAAATTCCATTGTCAAGAATATTTAGCAAAAAATAGAAACGATTTACTACAAAGTAGCAAACGAGTCTAATGACAAATCGTTTGTGCACATACTAAAGTATTAATACATATTCGACTCTATCCACAATGTGAATTAGAAAGACGAAGAAATTGTACTATACTAGTAAGGCAACGATTGTCAATAACCAACAAAAATATTTAAAACATTTTTAAAAAATAATTTTCATGAAAATTATGCTATGAGAATATCATGGTTTTAATTAGTAGCTGCTAGCGAAATCGTAGCTGCTCGCATTCGCTAGAAAACGCGAAATTAGTGTTTTTGTATTTTTTTAAATTTTGACATTGAAGATTTTTAAATATTTTCATAAACTGAGTATACAGTTTTTATTGTACTTATTTAAATGTCACAAAACAGTAAACATCAAAATCCTATCTTCTTTAGTTCGTGAGAAATCGCGATATTAATTTTTTGCGATATCTCACGAATGCGAGCAGCTACGATTTCGCTGTTAACAGTTTTGTGTCATTTAATGAAGTAGAAATCGAACTGCGTTTACATTTTTCGTCGAAACTAAAGTTAAACCTAAACATCGCTTAGACTCACCGTATGAATTATTTCTTTAAAAAAATGAATAAAGTTTTGGAGAATCGATCCCGCAATCAACTACATTCTGGACATACACTCTACCCATCGTGCCAAAGTCACTTCATTTAAACATGTTTTTATATTTCTATAAATAATTTTTAGATTTTTTTTTTACAAAAATTTAACCCACACAGGTAAAAACAAGTGATTTATTTTTTAAAAATGACAACAATTAAAAAAAAAACGTACACAAATCAGTAAAAATTAAAGAGGAATCACTTATTTTTAAATACAAAACAAAAATAAATGTCTTTTAAAATTGAATGCTAAGAAAATCTTTATTTTTAATGTTGTTATTTTTGAAACAATGAACAGAAATAGTCATTTAAAAAACTGAACATTAAACAAATGGTTTTTCTTTAAAAAAACAACAAAACGTAATAAACTACAAACATTTAATGGAATCATTTTTTGAGTGTATTCATATTTAAACACTTTTCCTGTTGAATTCTAAGATATTTTAAATGTTTTAGGAAAAAAATGTCGCCTTAATATCTATTTGAAAGTATATTTATATCTTAGAAAATATATACTACACAATATTGCCTCTTGGGCATATATAAAATTAGACATTACATGGTGAATGGTATACATGGTAAAGTGCTACAGTGCATGGATACCAATGTCCATGCAATAAGTACTTTTACAACTGCTGCTGCTGCTGCTACTACTACCACTGCTCCTGCTAAATACTACTGAAGAATTTATGGCAATTGGCTGTTGGTGATTTGAAAATGCTTAAAGGCAAATCACAGTTTGTTACTCAAACCCAACACAGAGGCCACCTACAGAAAAATCATCCATCCATATTTATAGCAACCAAACAACCAACCATCCAACCAACCGTCCAACAAACCGACAAAGACAAACATTTATTCATATTCCTTGCCATTATTGTTGCTTTAATATAAAAATCGATTTTGTCTTTCTCTTTCAAAAAATAAAAAAAATAAAAATATGAACAAAAAAAAATTATCATAATTATATGGTCGCCAAAAGGATGACAATTGTAACAAGTATAGAATAGAAAAAATGCAAAAAAGAAACAAATCTCATTATATTCAAATGATTTATAATGGGTTATACATTTAATATTGCAACAAATAAATGTTGGAAAACCACGCAAAGTTCATTAAAAATTAAACGATTTTTCTTTTCATTTCTTTTTTTTTTCGTTTAACTTCAATTTCTTATTTATGGAAATTATTTGAATTATTGGAATTTTATGTATTTTTTAACAAATTTTCTTTGGCGTCCTTAAATTTTTTTTAATGATACTGATAGTTAAATAATTTATTTCCATAGAAAAAGATTCAGATAAACAGAGACTTTTTTATATAGAAATCCAAGTGTTTTATAGGAAAAAGTCTCAGATTCTGAGACATTTTTCCTTATAAAAAACTCTCAGATTCTGAGACATTTTTCCTTATAAAAAAAAGTCTCAGATTCTGAGACATTTTTCCTTATAAAAAAAAGTCTCAGATTCTGAGACATTTTTCCTTATAAAAAAAGTCTCAGATTCTGAGACATTTTTCCTTATAAAAAAAGTCTCAGATTCTGAGACATTTTTCCTTATAAAAAAAAGTCTTAGATTCTGAGACATTTTTCCTTATAAAAAAAAGTCTCAGATTCTGAGACATTTTTCCTTATAAAAAAAAGTCTCAGATTCTGAGACATTTTTCCTTATAAAAAAAAGTCTCAGATTCTGAGACATTTTTCCTTATAAAAAAAAGTCTCAGATTCTGAGACATTTTTCCTTATAAAAAAAAAGTCTCAGATTCTGAGACATTTTTCCTTATAAAAAAAAGTCTCAGATTCTGAGACATTTTTCCTTATAAAAAAAAGTCTCAGATTCTGAGACATTTTTCCTTATAAAAAAAAGTCTCAGATTCTGAGACATTTTTCCTTATAAAAAAAAGTCTCAGATTCTGAGACATTTTTCCTTATAAAAAAAAGTCTCAGATTCTGAGACATTTTTCCTTATAAAAAAAAGTCTCAGATTCTGAGACATTTTTCCTTATAAAAAAAAGTCTCAGATTCTGAGACATTTTTCCTTATAAAAAAAAGTCTCAGATTCTGAGACATTTTTCCTTATAAAAAAAAGTCTCAGATTCTGAGACATTTTTCCTTATAAAAAAAAGTCTCAGATTCTGAGACATTTTTCCTTATAAAAAAAAAGTCTCAGATTCTGAGACATTTTTCCTTATAAAAAAAAGTCTCAGATTCTGAGACATTTTTCCTTATAAAAAAAAGTCTCAGATTCTGAGACATTTTTCCTTATAAAAAAAAGTCTCAGATTCTGAGACATTTTTCCTTATAAAAAAAAGTCTCAGATTCTGAGACATTTTTCCTTATAAAAAAAAGTCTCAGATTCTGAGACATTTTTCCTTATAAAAAAAAGTCTCAGATTCTGAGACATTTTTCCTTATAAAAAAAAGTCTCAGATTCTGAGACATTTTTCCTTATAAAAAAAAAGTCTCAGATTCTGAGACATTTTTCCTTATAAAAAAAAGTCTCAGATTCTGAGACAATTTTTCTATACAGAAAAAGTTTCAGAAATATAAAAATTGTTTTTAAAAAATGTACTTTTTTAAATTCTGGTACTATTTTGAAATTCCTTCCCTTCCAATACTTATCAGAAAAAAATATGATATTAAAAATATCTATAATTTCCTATTTGTGTTATATTACAAACCCCCTACCCCACCATCTTCCTTTCCAGCTCCGACCACCTCAATACCAATCATGTTTCCTGTAATATTATAGGAAAACATGAGAAAAACTTCCAGCAACAACAAAAAAAGCATATACAAAATGCATTCATTTTCTTTTATGATAACCAGTGAAAATGAGCTTTGGGAAATGCTACTTACAAATCAAATACACCAAGGAAATCATTACACTATTGTGAGAGCCTTTTCTGTTTTCTTTTTTTTATTATTCAACGTCTTTGTGCCTGGGAAACTCAAATTTCTAAATGAAAATTAGAAAATATAAAAAGAAAAACAAATAATAATGATAAGTTCTTTTGAATAAAAACTGATAATGATTTCGTTTTTTTATAAATTATAATGCCAGGGACTTTTAAGGACATTTTATTATAGTTATTTATGTATACAATTTTGCTGTTTTCTTGCTCGTGTTGTAATAAATTAAATTTTCTTTAAAGTTTAAAGAGATGAGAATTAAATTTAATAAATTTAATGTGTATATTTTGAAAAGCTTTTGTAACTTGAAAGTGTGTATGTAGGTAGTTAGTAGCAAACTGCCCTTTTGTTCTAAAAAAAATTGAATGTATATAAAACTAATATCCATCTACTTCTTTAAGACTAACAACTGGTAGAATCCGAATTTAACACTGGCTATATTTCCAGATTACTTTTGTAACAAGTGGATTTACTAACAAGGGAAGTATCTCAACCCATATGAACCAATTTGCTTGAAACTTAAAATATATATAAAAGAGACGATTTTAAGGTTGGGGTGTCTCGGCTTATTGGCCATATCAGTGTTTCAAAATTTCGTTGTCCCCTTATGAAACAATGTGGACCTCCGGGAAAATTTTGATAACTCCCGAACTAACAGGAATATCCTCTAGAGCAAAAATACGTGTCGACTTAAATTTAATAAAGATTATCTTAAATTTATATGGACATCGTAGGTCTGTGTCTTCATATAAATACCCCCCAAAATTTACACATTTTCTTGAAAAAAGTATTTAACGAAGCCAAAATTGTACAAGTTTATGCCACCATTGGATAGGCATTAAAAAACCTTTCTTCTCATATTTAAACATCATATAGTTCCTTAGAATGAAATGGCTGAAAAATCCAAAAAACGATTTTTTCGCAATTTTTTTACCCATGTTTTGAACTCTTTAATCCTCGATATGGCCGATAAGCCGAGACACCACAACCTTAGAATTGTCCCTTTTATATATATTTTACGTTTCATGCAAATCGGTTCATAAGGGTTGAGATACTTCCCTTGTGAGATATTTTTATACAGCAAAAGTCTTAGATTCTGAGACATTTTTTATACAGAATAATCTTAGAATCTGGGACACTTTGATATGGAAAAAGTCTCAGATTCTGAGACATTTTTATATAGAAAAAGACTTTTACTCTATAACATTTTTCCTGTATCAAAAATTCCCAGAATCTGATGCATTTTACCTAAACAAACATCTCAGATTCAGAGACATTTCTTCTATAGAAATAGTCTCGGATTCTGAGACATATTTTCTACAGAAAAAGTCTCAGATTATGAGAAATTTTTCTGTAGAAAAAGTCTTAGTCTCTGAGACATTTTTCTTACAGAAAAAGTCTCAGATTCGGAGACATTTTTCCAACAAAAAAAAGTCTAAGACTCTGAGACAATATTCCTTAGATTCCGCCAGATTTTTCCTATAGAATAAATTTCAGATTCTGAGACATTTTTCCTTAGTAAAAGTATAAAAAAAGTCTGATATTTTAGATGCTGTAATAGTCTCAGATCAAGGAACATTTTGCCAACAGAAAATTATTTTATTTATTAACAATGTTTTAGTTTCCAAAAAAAAATTCTGACAGAAAAATTTTCAGATTTTGAAACATTTTCCTTAAGAAAAATTTTCAAATTCGAAAACATTTCTTTAAAAAAATTTTCAAATTCTAAAATGATTTTCTATATTTTTTATAACCTCTTTAATACTTTTGCAAGTTATACTATATTAAATCCTGAAATTTGTGAAATAATTTCGGAATAGGCCTGGGGTCCTCCTGTATGCGCCACTGCACTGAATACAGATATCAACAAATTTTTAAAATCTGTTGATTTGTTTTCGAAATTTCGTTATTTGAAATTTGCAAAAAATTGCGGTCGTTGCCATGTTCAAGATATGTATTTCTTAAAAATCCCAAAACTTCCTTCCTTTGACCCTTAAGAAGAGCTTAAGACAAGCTTTCATTTTTAAAATGAATTTTAGCTTAAAAGCTAAGTTTGAGCCAAATCTGATAATTTTTACTCATGGTGCCCATTAATCAAAATTTTGCATTTTTGAGAAACTTTTAGAAAATCCAAACTTTATCGGATTGAAATAATCTGATTAGGCTCAAATAAAGTTTAAATGAAAGCCTTATGAAAGAAGGTCAAGGAAACAATATTTTTTTTACTTTCTTAAACGTAGGAAAATATCTCAATTTTAAACGTTTTGTGGCTAATTTCAAGTTTCGATGCAAATTTTATGTTTGGAATCAGGATTCTCCAACGGGGAAAAAAATTGTGAATAACAGAATTTCAGGAAGTTCTATTTCTTAGGGTTAAAAAAATAATAATTTGGTACATTTCCGATCTCCTAAAACATTGGTCCTAAAAACTTGAAATTTGTTATATCGAAACCTTCAGTAAAAAAAAAAACTGAACAGTTCATGCGAATAAGGACGAATAGACCATTTGAATAATTTTACAAATATGGCGATAAAAACGCAATAAACGGTTAAAAACTAATAATTTTTTTCTATATTTTTGCATAATGCATTAATCCATTAATGCAAAAAAGTTCACAAAAAAAATAATTTTTAACCGTTTCCTGTGTTTTTATCGTCATTTGTAAAATTATACAAATGGTCTATTCGTCCTTATTCGCATGAACTGTTCAACTGACAAAAAAGTTGTTTTTGGAAATTTCGGTTCTGAGGAGGTAAAACAAAAATTGTTACTTTTTTATAGCTATTGAACTTATAACCATAGAATCTCAAAATTTGACATGTAGGATCATTCATCAAAATGTGTAAAATTGGGAAAAGATCCTAGAAACTTTAGTAATTTTTTTGTTCAAAACTTTTTTTCAATTTTTTTTTATTTTTCAAATAAGGTTGTTTGTGGAGGGTATTTATACGTTCGGCAAGGCCGAATTTAACTTTTTTACTTGTTTTTATTAAATATTTTTCTTATTGAAAAACAGTTTCGTTAAAGCAAATAAAATATTTATTTTTTGTTCACACTTTAAAAACATTTATCTTTTAAACAATATCCCTTTTTTGTATGTCATATAAAATTTTTGTAAAATGAGTGCTCGTGTATAAATCCAAGGGAAAAGTTAAGGGTTTCTTATTTTGTCTGACCATATGGTGGCTTATATTTCTTAACATTTGCCAAAGACATATTGACATGATGTTTTTCAATTTTATTTTAAATTTCTTTATTTTTTTTGTGTTGTTAACTAAATTGAAATAACTTGTAAATAATTTCTAAGAAAAAAGTGATGTCATATTAAAATTGAAAAAGGAAACTTTTCAGTTTACAAACAGTGGTGGCTATTAGTTGAAGTACTGTAGAGATTTTTAGGTAATTTTAAATAAATTAAATTGCAGTTTAAAATTTATTTATAACTGATGAATTCTATACAAAAGAAATTATTCTGATTAATTTTTACTAAAAAATAAAAATTGTTTTATTTGACCTTTAAAATATTATATTTTGAGTAGGTTTATTCTAGCTCGAGGTCAATATTTCCTTTACGAAATAAAACTATGATATTCTCATAGAATAACTTTGAAGAAAATTGTTTTTCTGTTTTAAAATAATTTACATAAATAAATTTAAAACAAAAAAAAATAATTTTCTTGAAAATTATGCTATGAGAATATCATGGTTTTAATAAGTAAAGAAAATAATGACCTCGAGCCAGAATAAACATCCTCAAAATATAATATTTTAAAGGTCGAATAAAACAATTTTTATTTTTTAATAAAAATTAATCAGAATTTGTAATTATTTTAAAATAAAAAACAATTTTTTAAATTTTATTTTTGCATTTCGGAGGATGCGACACTTTAGAAACAGACAAATTTAATAATCTCACTGGTATCAGATGTAGTTTACATTTTCACTCATAACTTTTGAATCAACCAAACAATTTCACCCAAATTTACACAATATCTGCTGCCAAAGTTAACAAATATATTTGTGTGTAAAATGGTCTCCGCGATTTCTTAGTTTCGTCTACAAACTGATTTGAACAGACAGACTAAATTATATATTTATACCCTCTTCCACTAATTGTAAGTGTTTGCTATTAAAATAATTCTTAGGTTTACCCTATTGTTTGTAATTCCAACACATAAAAGTTAAACCAAAAATGTTCTGTTTTCACAAAATTTTCAACAATCATTAATTTCACACAATTGCACTTTTCAACTTGTCGCAAATAATTTTTAAAAGGAGCAAACATTTTATTGCCCATAAAATACATCACTTTCTGTCAGCCATGAATATTATTCTTCTCAATTCTATTGTCTTTCTTTTCAAAATGAATTTTAGAAACGAAAAACAAGAGTTTTTGAAAGTTAGATAGATTACATGAAATGGGGAAGGTGTGATGGCGGGGGTAGGGATGGTATGTTAAATAGGAAACTGACAATAAGACAGTGAATTGTTTGCTTTTATAATTTCTTTAGATCTGTCTGTCTGTCTGTCTTTCTGTATATTGGTTTAACTGTAATTCATTACGGTTTAACAACATTTTCTTCATTTATTCCGTATTTTAATTTTACTACTCTGACTTTTTAGCCTAAATGTTTATTAAAATTTATTTGACTTGACTTGGCATTGAGTTGGAATATAAAAACAATTAAGATTTCATACATATGAAATTTTCTTTAGGATTATTAGGAAATTAGCATATGTGTTTAAGGGTGGCCTTTAATTAAAAACTTTGTTTTCTTAAATTTGTCAGAAACTCAGTAAGGAAGATAGGCAAAAAGTAGCTAAACATAATGTGCTAAGTCTTGTCGTACATAGGGAGACGGTGTATGACAGGGAATTTGATTAAAATTTTCATTTTAACAGAAATTTTCTATTTTTAATTCCAATTAAAAATCGTTTTACAAATTTTATAACAGAACTTCTATTTCCAGTTTTCAAATAATCACTTCCTTAATAATTTTTTTGGACCACATCTTAAAGTTATTAATTTTCCTTTGCATTGCAAATATGTTTTAAAGTTTTTGTTCTTTAAATTAAATACATATTTTTTACTATAGAAAACTTTTTTTGTATGTTTCATGACTTTAAGGCAATATTGGAAACTGTAAACCAAAGAAGGAAAATGTACACAAAACACAAATAACTAACATACCCTTGGCTCAAATATCAAGATGATAAAATATTATAATGTATAAATTTCCTACATACAACCATATATTAGATAAAGGAAATATTATTTCGTGCTTTGAGGGAAAATTATTAAAAAAAATAATATTGCAACTGAAATCTGAGACTTTTTTTTTAAGTAGAGTAAGAAACACACTACTGACCAAAACTATAATACGAAAGAAGAGTTTAAGTTGAAAAAACGCAGAAGAAAAATTGCGTTTCTAAAAATTATAGACATTTCTGATATTCCCATACCGGTTTCAAACACTCCAGTTAGTGTTATCATCAGCAGGATTTTAACTGTCTTTTGTCTTGGTTATGGAAAGTGTTTTTAATGAATATTTATAGTTTCTACAGAATAAATTTTGACAGTTTCCAACACTAAAATTCTACTTCTGGCAATCTCAAATTCAATTCATACTATCTTTCTCTCAACTTTTTTTTACATTATTTTCTAAGGGATATCAACATTTTTTAGAATTGCAGACACAAATGAAGGAATTTGCATTTTCTGCCTAATGGCGACATATTTTGTCAGTGATTTTATTTATTGTTTTTTTTTTTTTGTAAGTACAGATCGATCCCGGGCTCTAATTGTATTTGTTATAAGCAGGGACAGGACCTTCATGCACTAAAAAACTATGTTTTAGGCGCCTAAAATATGCACTTAAAACTCTTGAAATATGCACTAAAAATCTTAAAATATGCACTAAAAATCATAAATATCTACTTGATTTTTTACTTTTATAAAAAAAAAAAAATACATTTGAATTCATTTTAGCATTGTAAGCTCAGATATACATATAAACAGGTGTACAAAATGTTATCTATCTATATATATAAAAATGGATGTGTGTATGTATGTATGTGGGTATGTATGTTCCGTATGGACTCGAAAACGGCTGGACCGATCTTGACGAAATTTTCAGGAGATATTCAAAATAGCCTGGGGAGTAACACTGTGCGGTCAGATTTTTGATTTTCTGCCTGTGGGCGGAGGGGCGTGGCAAAATCAAATTTTCACATCGCACCAATAATGGCATCTATATATCAAAAACGGATAGACCGATTTTGATGAAATTTAAACCAAAGATAGTGTTAACAGAGTACTAACTAATTAGAGCATGATCGGACAAATGGGCTAAAAATGCCATGCTTTTTTGCCTGTGAGCGGAGGGGCGTGGCAAAATCGAATTTTTACATTGCACCACTAATGGCAGCTATATATAAAAAACGGATGGACCGATTTTGATAAAACTTAAACCAAAGATAGTACTAACCAAGCACTAACTATGTGCAAAATAAGAGCGTGATCGGACAAATGGGCGTAAAATGCCATGCCCCTTTGTATTGAATTGAATGTTATTTCTGCATGCTCCGCAATAACGCAAAAACTGTTGATTCGATTTTAATTAAATTTTCAGCACTGATAGTGTTAACCGAGTGCGGAACTATAGGCCATGTTATACTACGATTGGAAAAAGGGGCTTAAAATGCCACGCCCCTTTATAGTATACTGGACGTTGTCTACCTGTTTCGCAATTACGCAAAAATAGCTGAACCGATTCTCATGACATTTTCACTACATATAGTGCTAACAAAGTGCATACGTAGGCCATATAAGATCGTTATCGGAAAAAGGGATCAAAATTGCAACGCCCTTTGTACTACACTGAAAGAGTTATTATTCATTACATCTATGAACAACTTTCATAAAACCAAATTCATAGAATCTATGAAACAATTCATTTGCTGAATGAATATTCATTAGTATTCTGAAATATTTCATAGAATTTTATTCATAGATTTTATTTAATTCATAGAAAAAATACATAGAATTAATGAATGCCATTCATAGAAGAAAATGCCATTAATATGCCATTTAATTTTTTAAATAACTAAAATAATGTTACAATAATTAAAACAGTTGAATAAATTTATTAAAAAAATAAAAAAAAATAAAAAAATATTAAAAAAACATTAAAAAAAATTTTTCATTGCTGCCCTGACCGGGGCTCGAACCCAAGACCTACCGGCTGAAGTGGTAATTGTCGAAGCCTTAGCTATCAGCGCCACCAAAGAAGAAAAATCTCGCCAACTAACGCTTGGTTTTATAACGTTTCATTTTTGTAAATACACAAAATATTTGTTTTCTACAAACACACACACACACAGCTTTTGGCAGAGCATTGTGACAGAGCAAAGACACAAACTCAATATGTTAGCAGAATATTATTCAAATTTGATTTTAAGTGTTGTAACTTGTTTATATAATTTAGCTAAGTGGCTAGAGACTAAGCAAGCTTCACGAACAAGAGGTTCTATGTTCGAATCTCGGTGGGGATAAGTTAAAAAAAAAAATAGAAATTTTTAAAAATAGAAAATTGTAAATAAGTAAAAATAAAATAACAAAAATAAAAAAAATAAAATAAAATTGAAATAATAAAATAAATAAAAATAGAATTGAATAATATTTTTTTTCCATTGCCTATGAACTTTTTCATAGGTTTCTGGTTTCTATGAATTTGTTTCACAAATTCTATGAAGGGCATCATTGGCTCACTTCTAATGATTTTTTTCATAGAATCAATGTACGTTTTCATAGCCGTAATGAACAAAATTCTTTCAGTGTATACTGACCACGATTGAACAAAGAGGCGTAAATTGCCACGGCCCTTTGTTTTATACTGCACGTTATATCTGCCTGTTTTGAAATCACGCAAAAACGGATAAGCCGAATCTGCCACTACTGATAGAACTAACCGAGCGAACTGTAGGTCATACACTGAAAGAATTATTGTTCATTATATCTATGAACAAATTTCATAAAACCAAATTCATAGAATCTATGAAATAATTCATTTGCTGAATGAATATTCATTAGTATTCTGAAATATTTCATAGAATTTTATTCATAGATTTTATTAAATTCATAGAAAAAATTCATAGAATTAATGAATGTCATTCATAGAAGAAAATGCCATCAATATGCCTTTTAATTTTTTTAATAATTAAAATAATGTTACAATAATTAAAATAGTTGAATAAATTTATTAAAAAAATAAAAAAAAAATAAAAAAAACATTAAAAAAAAAAATCATTGCTGCCCTGACCGGTGCTAGAACCCAAGACCTACCGGTTGAAGTGGTAATTGTCGACGCCTTAGCTATCAGCGCCACCAAAGAAGAAAAATCTCGCCAACTAACGCTTGGTTTTATAATGCTTCATTTTTGTAAATACACAAAATATTTGTTTTCTACAAACAGACACACAGCTTTTGGCAGAGCATTGTGACAGAGCATAGACACAAACTCAATATACTAATCAAATTTGATTTTAAGTGTTGTTACTTGTTTATATAATTTAGCTAAGTGGCTAGAGACTACGCTTCACGAACAACAGGTTCTCTGTTCGAACCTCGGTGGGGATAAGTTAAAAAAACATATAAATTTTTAAAAATAGAAAATTGTAAATAAATAAAATAATAAAAATAAAAAATAAAAAAATAAAATTGAAATAATAAAATAAATAAAAATAGAATTGAATAATAATTTTTTTTCCATAGCCTATGAACTTTTTCATAGGTTTCTGGTTTCTATGAATTTGATTCATAGATTCTATGAAGGGCATCATTGGCTCACTTCTAATGATTTTTTTCATAGAATCAATGTACGTTTTCATAGCCGTAATGAACAAAATTCTTTCAGTGTACGTAGAGCGTGATTTGGAAAAAGCGTATAAAATGTTACTCCCGTTTTTTATAAATAAAAAGTTATTTCCTCCTCTTTCGCAATCACACAAAAACGGCAAAACTGATATCAATGAAATTTGCAGCACTGATAGTACTAATCGAGGATGCAGCATGGAACTTTATACTATCACGATTCGTTAAAATGCGTTAAATGATACGCCCCTTTGTACTATACTTAACGTTATGTCTGTCTTTTTCGAAATCTCGCAAAAACGGCTGAACAGATTTTGTTGAGATTTCTCTATAACCGAGGGTGGAACCAAAGTTTACTAGCTGGACCTGGACAAGTGCTTTAGTTTTGTCCGACACTATATTTAAATTAATATGCAATACAAAACAGATTTTTTCTTAGGGCCAGCAACGCGGACCGGGTATAGCTAGTTAAGAAAATAAAAATGATCTAAAAAAATGTAACAATTGCTTTAATACAAAAAAAAAATTTAAAATCGCTAAAAATACTAAAAAATAGCAAAAAAAAACAAAATTTATACAAAATATGACCTAAAAATATGCATTTATAGCCAAATAATAGCAAAATATGCAAAAATATGCATTTTTGGCAAAATATGCAAAAAATATGCTCTAACGAATCGATGCGATTTTAAAGCAAATTCTTTGATTCGCAAAGATATTTTGTTTATGCTGTTCTATGGCCAAAGGAAAAAACATGCATTTGCATGAAAGTCCTCTCCTTGGTTATAAGGGTTTAAGTTGATAAAATTTAGAAGAAAATTTGAATTCCTAAAAATTAAAGACATTTCTGGTATTCCCATACTGGTTTCAAGCACTCCAGTTAGTGTTAAATTCAAAAAACACGCGAATTTATTCGCGATTTTCATTTTTTAAAAATCACAAAAAAAAAATTAAAAGTGGTGCAGTTTACGAGCTATAACTTTTTAAATAAATATCGGATTTTTATATTCAAAATTGAAATTAAAAGCTAAAGTCCTCTACCTGAAACGCAAAAGCTCAAAAAAAAAGTTGTGTCAATAAAAAAATGCATTCTAAATGCAAATGAATTTTTTGAGTGCATTTTCGTCAACTTTTACTACTTTTGATTTTTTTTAGTTAACATATTAAAGTTCGACATTTTTACAAACAAATTCAGTCATCATTTTGATGAGACAGAAAGGTCTTCTATTTTTAATATTTTTTTAAGGTTTTGCTAAATTTTTTTTCTGCAAAAAATAAAAAAATATAGATTTTTTTTGTTTTCCAAAATTTTGTAAAATTCATTTGCATTTAGAATGCATTTTTTAATGACACAATTTTTTTGAGCTTTTACTTTTAAAGTAGAGGACTTTAGCATTTAATTTCAATTTTGATTATAAAAATCCGATATTTACTTAAGAAGTTATAGTTCTTCAAACTACACCACTTTTTAATCTTTTTGTGATTTTTAAAAAATTTAAATCGCGAATAAATTCGCTAGTTTTTGGAATTTAATTAAACTGTAAATGGGAATGTCTAAATGACTCCATAGGGTATCTTTGTACACATCATGAAAAAAATCTGAAGACACCTGGTTAAAAACTACACTCAAAAAAATACGTTAGTAGATTTACTAATTTTTTTTTTGCTAGTGCTAGTTAGCTAACTTTTAGCAAATTTTTAGTTAAGATTAGCATTTTAGCAAAAAATTCTTGTAAACTTCATTTAGCACATTAGCAATTTTAAACAAACTTTGAACTAATTTCTTTTACTAAATTTTAAATTGAGTTGACTACATTTTTACAAGATTTTTTTGCTAATATTAGCAAAAATAAATGGTAATTTTTTTTTTATTTTAAGAAAACTTTAAATGGCGCTATCTCGGAAACTAAGCCAGATAGAGCAAAATGAAGGCCATTTTTGGTTCTCGAGCTTTCCACATGTGTGGACAAAAAAGTCCATCCCACCACGCTATGGGCAATGTTGTACAGATAACAAAAATCAATTTTTTCGGTCATTTCGGTGAAAAAAGTTCATGCACCGAATGCAATTTCTAAAACCAAGAATGATTTTTTTTTATTTTTTTGTTATCAAAATTTTATATTATGACGTCCTATCTTAATTATTTGAAAATTATCATACACTCATGACTACATATCAGAAGGAACCAACATTTAACTTATTTATAACATCCGCGAAAAAGCACCAAAATTCCGGGATTATAATATTTAGTTGCTGAAAAGAATTACTGCCTCATAGCACCTGTCACTTGACATTAAAATTTAGCTAATTTAAAAAAACCGCGAAATAGCGTCATAATATCGCAATTTTTTTCGCGAAATTACAAGAAAATCCCAAATATTTTGTAATTAAATTTAATTTGTTTATACTTAAAAGAAAAACTAATATTCAAAACTTCATCGCGTTTGGTGCGTGAACTTTTTTAACGATCGCGAAAAAGTAAGACATCATTTCTTAATATTTTTTTATGGGCTATACGACTATGGGATGGACTTTTTGATATTTGCAAAAAATTTATAAAGTTATAACCCTAGTGTGGACCCTAATGTGTTCTAACTTTGGATCCAAAAAAGTTAGCAATTCCGAAAATTTTAAAATGCTCATATCTCGGTAAATACTGCCGACACGATAAAAAGTCCAAAAGCATTTTTGTAGCTCTCAATACGTAGAACAAGACCACAAAATAACTAAAAGCTCTCCGAGTAATATTTTTGAAGTTATCGAGATTTTTAAATTTCAAAACCCCAGTGGTCCCCTAAAATCACGTATCCCAAAAACTAAGCAAGATAGAGCGAAACGGACAAAAATTTTGGATCAAAAACTATGACGATTTTTAAGGAACCCAACTAGGTCTAGGCCCATTGGGATCTGGACCTATCGGGTCCGAACCCAATGGGGTCCTCAAAGTATGAACTAAGTCGAAATAAAACAAAATTCAGTTAACAAATTTTTGGCAAAACATTTTTGCTAACTTTTCCAAAAAAATTGTGGGTTCAAAATCAGCAAATTTTCTTGTAGGTTTACAAACTTTTTTTGCTATCATTACAGTTTTTTTTTTTTTTTAGTGTACCCTTTTTCTCGTGCTGTTTGATGGGAAAGGTGATATGTGAATATTTATAATGGTCTTCACAGAATAAATTTTGACAGTTTGCACAGTTTGCACTACAATTCTATTTATAGATTTATTTTACCGCAATTTTTTCTGTGATCACAAAGTTTGCTAAATTTTCCAATCCTCTTGACTTCAAAAATAGCTGAAGCATTATATTTTAAATTTTATTTAAAATAATATATATTCTTATTGATGTTCTAAATTCTGTATTTCTTTTTCTTTTCAGGTAAGTTAAACTTTTTGCTACAACCAAACGTAAGTTAAACAAATCCGTGTTTCAGAAAAAATATACTGTGTGAAAAATCTGCTATAGATTGTTATAACGTTCTTTCAAAATTTCAAATAAAATTACAAACCTTAAGCTATTACATTAAATGTCAAAGGTCACCAAAATATAATTGGCATATCGTTTGTTTATTTTTGGTATGACCCAAAGACCATTTTTGGGAAAATGGAGTTAGGAATCAATTGTATATGATTAATATGTCCTCTTTCCAAATCCGTAATCTATTTTTTTACATATCGTATAAATTAGAAGATATCCAGCCCTAACTTTGCTTCATATCCCCAATATTAACATTGTCTTAACATTGGTTTGCTGCATAAGTACGCCAATTTTCTGCACATGCAGCAAATTTTACACCTAAAAGTTAAAATATTTTTCTCTACTTTTGTTTTGATGCATATAACATTGAAAGGGTGCATATCAAAACAAACTAAAAATTGACGATTAATTATTGGTGTGACCCATAAACCATTTGCCAAATGGAATTAGGAATCAAATGTTTTTGATTGTTATGCACTTTATTTTCATCCGGAATGAATTTTTCGTAAGAATTAAAAGATATCCAGCCCCAACTTTGCTCATTAAAAATTAAAGATAATTTTATAAGGTAAACTCAGGTTGACTTTGACGTGAAAGAAAATTAAATTTTTTTAAGAAAATATTCATTTAAACGGGATATAGAGCAAAACGCATTTTGAACCTAAAATCGGGGTTATTGACCGATATTTCGAGAATTTACAGACTGAATAACAAACTTTTTAACACCCTCTTCCAATAAGTGTAGTGTGTAAAAAAGGAATTTGCTAAAGGGTCTCAAAATATATTCAGAGCTTTAAAGAAAGAAATACTTTTTAAAAAGTTTTTTTTTCTTAAGCCAAAATGTATTTATTGAAAATATAGATATAGTAGTTGATACTGTGGAGTTTCATTTCATTATTATATTTTGACTTCCAAATTACTTAAAAAAATCAATTCATTTACACTTCTGGACTGAACATAATCATACATGCAAATGCGATATAAAAAATAATCTAAAACTAAGAAATAATATGGAATCTAAAACTAAGAAATAATATGGAAAAACAACGATATGGAAAACTAAAATGCAAAATAAGTAATTTTTTGTTGTTTGTGGATTTTTTTCGCAATCTTACCCTTAAACCATGAAATACAAACCATTAAAATAATAAACGCACACACACACAGACACATTCGTATACAAATATGAATAAATGTATGAGTTCTTGTTGGTATGTTTGTATAAATTTCAAAATAACAGGAAACGGAAGAAGTGGCTACAAAAAATATTCAATTTGTTAAGTTTGTTTTGTATGGAATTGTGTTTGTTTCTAACACGTACGAAAATTGGTATAATAGACTGGGCGAAATTTAAAAAAATGCCTGCGAATTTTCTGCTCTTGCCCAAACATTAAATCATGATAATGTTTTGCAGAAGATTTGTGGGCACTTGCCAAAGCAAAGTTTTTTTTAGAAAAAATAATGTTATATTACTTTGCTATTCCATGCAAAACGAATAGAAATATCAGTCGAGGACCCCATTAAAAAACCAAAAGAGCTGTACATTTTGTAAGTGAGTGCAAAAATAAGTGCAAAAAAGTGTTTTTACATTTTGGAGAGTATAAAAGATACGGAACCAAAGAATATACCACTCTCACTTGTTTTATGTACATCTGATAAGCAAATGGAAAATTTTTATGCAAAAAGCTTTAACTTGGTGAAAAAGTACGAAAAACAAAATTATGTATGTTAAACAAGTAAGAGTATTTTATACCCTCCAACACGCAAAAAAAAAATAAAAATATTGAAGGGGCGTTTTCTTTTTTTTTGGTGGTGGGGAGTCGGTAGTAGTAATTGGGGGGGTGGTAAATCTCCTATCGAATGTGTGTTTAAAAATTCATTCTTATGCTTTTTGTGCTAAAGAAATACAAGTTTATCAATATTAAAAAAAATATATTCCACGCCCATAAAGGGGGGGGGGGGCGTACCAAAAAAACGCCATTTTCTAATTCTTTGGGATGCAGGACTTTGAACTTCTTGTAGCATAAAAATGTTGCATTTGTTAAACAAAAACACAAAAAAAGCATGTAAAATGGTATTTTTCAGAGGTTGGTTTAGTTCTTCAAGGGGGAACTTTTTTCCCCCTCGTCCGATTTTGTTCATTTACGAACTTAACCTGCCATAAGACATATTCTTGCCATATGTCGGGAGTCTAGCTCTATTATTTTGGACTGCATCGTGTTAACTACAGACGGTCAGACGGACGGACGGACATCGCTATGTCATCGACATGTCTTAGAATCGATCACTGATCATAAATATATATACTTTATGGGGTCCTAGACCGATATTTTGATGCGTTACACACGAATGACATAGTTGGTATACCCATATACTGTAGTTGGAGGGTATAAAAAAATTTAATGAACCCAAAATTTTTGGTAAAAAAAATGTATGAAAAAAAAAAAAAATTATGAAAAAAAAAATGAATGAAAAAATAAAAATGATGAAAAAAAAAATTTGATGAAAAAAAAAAATTGATAAAAAACAAGTGAGAGTGTTAAATTCGGCTATGCCGAATCTATGATACCCTCCAACATGTTAAAACATATAAAAAAATCCAGGGTCGTCTTTTTTTTGGGGGGGGAGTGTGGTGAGGGATACTTTCTCCATCGCGATAAATGTTAACTAATTTATTTATTATGCTTTTTGCAATTTAGCAATACCATTTTCTCATTATTTTAATGGTTTTTTTTAATCCACGCCCACAAAAGGGGTGGAAAAAGATAAATTTTCCAGCCCCCTGGGTCTAAGTTCAGGAGTTTAAACCCCTTCTGACATAAAAAGATTTCATTTGTTTAACAATAATGGCAAAAAAAGATATAAAAATTGCGTTTTTTAAGAGGTTTTTTAGTTTGTTAAGGGGGAACTTTTTTCCCCTGGCCCGATTTTGCCCATTTCCGAACTTAACCGGCCTATGAGCATTATACATATTCTGACCAACTTTCAGGGATCTAGCTCTTTTATTTTGGACTGAATCGTGTTTTATACAGACGGACGGACGGACGGGCATTCATAGAACGACTTAGAATCGATCATAGATCAATAATATATATACTTTATGGGGTCCCCGACCGATATTTTTATGCGTTACAAACGGTATGACAACGTGAGTATACCCCCATACTGTGGTTGGAGGGTATAAAAATTATAAAAAAAAAAGTTTGATGAAAAAAAAAAATTATGAAAAATAAAAAAAAACTTGAAAAAAAAAATTTATAAAAAAAAAAATTTTTTTTGTTGAAAAACAATTATGTTACTTTTTATTCACCAGCTGGTGAAAAACGGTTTTATTCACCACGAGGTGAATTATTATCCAAGTTACAAACCCAAGTTATTAAAACTTTTGGTTTTAAGAAAATGAAAATAGTTTTCTTTTTCGTTAATCGTTAGCTTATATAGTCAAACTGAGGTGGCGTCCTGCAACTTTTTTAAAATTAGACACCAGCCTAAAAACATTATCATGTTAAAAAAATAAAATTTTGAAACTTTGAAACGAAAGGGTAGCATGAAAATTCTATTGGAAAATATGTGTGATTCAAAATTTTGGATGAAAAAATTAATTTTTTAATTGATTGAAGATTAATTGAGATTTTTATAATTATAACTTAACAGATATTTTTCAGCTACGTTGATTGAAATTATGTTCTGTCAAATAATTTTTTATTTGAATAAATAAAAAAAATAATTGAGTTATTTTTTTTTTTAACACAAACAAGAGAGTTTTCCTGTGCGAAAATTTTTAAATAATCCAAGCACATTTTAATTTTGAAGTTAAAGAAAGATTAATCCATCTACAAGGCATTTACAAAATTTTAAAGATTTTTTAAACTGGAAAAAGTTTTTTCTAGTTCGAGGTCATTTACTTTTACTCTTAAGATATTCTGCCAACAAATACTCATAGAGTTTCTGTTTTAAAATTTTTTTGTAATTTTTGAGTACTTGTTATGGTAATTCATAACGGGTACAATTTAAGACCTCGAACTAGAATAAATTCTTTAGCACAATTGAAAGATCAAGGAAATAACTAATTTTTATTATTTTTAATAAAAATTTAAAAAAAATGGGATTTTAAATTTGTTGGTTCTTTGTGGCCATTTGATTTTGTTATAAAGAATAGAAAATAAGTTTAAGTTAAATTTATTGATAAATTGAAAATTTCAAAATTTGTTCCCACCCTAATGTTTGTCCATTAATGCATACAAATTTACCACTACGTCTGTATAAGTACAAATAGTGTAAATTTCATTAAAATTCAAAATATTGGTGTTGGTATTTTTTGGACATTTGAATATGTATGAATTTATATTAAATTACTTGTCTAATTTCACATACATCAAAATGAATAAAAATGCATAAATTTTATAAAATTAAATAATTTTTTAAAGAAATTTTATTTAGATTTCTAATTGTGCAACAAAAAGTATTGTTTTTAAGAAATTATTAATATGGACTCAAACCGAGTTTAATAAAAATTCTGTTAAAAATAAGATTTTTAACGAAAATATAATTTTTCAAGTCAAATTTTTTATAAAATATTTTATTTAAATATGTTGGCCATTGTTAAGGGTATTAATGCATTCGGCCAAGTCAAATTTAAATTGTTTACTAGTTTCATTTAACAATATTTATATGCAAACAGCACACACACATCCAACTATTTGTTTCATTAAAAAAAAAAATGCTGCATTTAACCTCGACATATAAATTATGTTTTCTATAAAATTGTCTATAAAGTCACATCATATGCAAAGGCTGACACATTATTATGTACATTTTATAAACATTGTGTTCATTATGCAAAATTGTAAAATATTTGAAAACATAAAAATGTACTAAAAACAAATTAAATGACATTTAAATGTTTTTAAAAAAAAGTCCAAATGTATGTTAAAGTCGTAAAACTGCTGAAATAAATGTTTAATGGTAAAATCAAGAGAATGTGCAAAAAAGAGGAGCAGCCGAATTATAAATTTTTTAAAGCAAACCCGTACAAAAAAAATCTAGGAAAAATTAGAAAAATATAGAAATTAAAAAAAAAACCTTTCGATTTTCATTCTTAGTAACTACAAAATTATTCTAGTGTATTCACCTACACAGAAAATAATATCGTATATTTTACTTTAATTGTTTTTTAATTTATTGTCAATTAAATTTTTAATTAATATAATTAATTGTTTAATTTAATTTTAAACTTTTGTTAATTAAAATTTTTTCTAATGATTATAATAACTGGATTATATGAAACTAGTAAAAAACGAACCAGGATGTCTTAAATTTTTAGAAAAATAAATTTTTCTTTCACACCATTCTCAATTCAAACCATATATAACATGATTAAAAAATTATAATACATAATTATAATTAGAGCCTGAGCTCAACTGTCTTTACAGAAAAACAAAAGAATTTGAAAATAACGACTTTAAGTCGGCCTAAGTGGCAATATAGTATCTTTGGAAAATGGCAACACCTAACATTTGTGTTTACAAAATATAGACCATGTTCTGGCAAGGTTGCAAAATAAGTACTTATGTTAGATCAGATGATAATCATCATTCCTCCGAATGATGATTACTAAAAAATTGAATTTTTTCACCATAATGCAATTTCACCTTCTTCTGTACGAAAAAACAATAGCAACAACCACACAAGAATTGAAAAAACCATGATTTAGATGATACTTGCTTAACAGCCAACTTAGCGTATCGGTCTAGAGTGATCGTACCTAAGAGGCAGTTAATAGCAAAAAACATTACAGATCATGGGTTCAATCCCTGGCGGCTGCGATCTGTTAATAATTTTTACAAATAGAATAAAATTGACTATTAACTGAATAAATTTGACATTAAAAGTTTTCTGATGATTATAATAACTGGATTATATGAAACTAGTAAAAAACGAACCAGGATGTCTTCAATTTTTAGAAAAATAAATTTTTCTTTCACACCTTTCTCAATTCAAACCATATATAAAATTTTAATTGTTTTTTTGGTTTAATATTAATTAAATATTTACTTAATATAATTAATTGTTTAATTAAATTTTTAGCTTAACTTATTTTTTGTTTCTTTGTTTGGTTTAAGCGAACGAATTTTGATGTTGTTGCATTTTTATGACATTCGCTTACACAGCTGCATACCGTATGCAGGTGTGTAAGGGAGAGATTTTGTTGGCTTACTAACCTGCATACCGGTTGCTGTAAAGTATGGCAGTGACTTAAAAAAATATTAAAAATATTTTAAAAAAGGCATGATTTCAATTCATATTCATTGCGCCGATATAAGCGCTCGGAAGAAATGCTCTAAAGTGGGGCATTGCGAACAAATATCATGCCATACGTAACCAGGTTTGTAAGCAAACAACAAAAATCACTCCCTTACAAACCTGCTTATAGGCAAGCAGTATTTTTTGGTGGGTAACTTTATAAAATTGTCTCACTAACTATGTCTTTACGGCATAAATATATTTAGTAAAGTTTAAAAAATATTTTTTTTAAACCTTTTTATTTAAAAAAAATGCTTTTATACCCTCCAGCCACAGTATGGTGGTATACTCACTTTGTCATTCCGTGTGTAACGCATCGAAATATCGTTCTAGGACCCTATAAAGTATATGGGGCATTCCATGTCAAATCGGACACTTTGAAAAAAAAAATTTGAGATTTTCTCAATTTGTTTACAGTTTTTGTTACCCTTCGAAAACTCCTTCGTGGTTAATTTTCAGATTTTTTTGATGAGCCGTTCAAAAGCAATGGAATTTTTAAAAATTGGTAGTTTGTTCCTTTACTCAAACTTCTTTTACTCATAACTTCTTCAATAATGGTCCAAATTTCAATTTTTTTTTCTTCAAAATTTTTGTTTTTTTACGTACTTTTGAAAACAAATCCCAAAAAATTCTTAAAAACGCACTAGTATGCGATTTTTAAGTTTTAAAATTAAAATTTCATTTTTAAAAATGTTTGTGCTCTTAGATTTTTTTGAAATTTTTTTTGTGTAAAACTTCTATCGATTCTACAAATTTTTTGCCCAGGAGGATCGTGGGATAACGTCCGAGAAGGGTCATTAGTGAGACCGACCCCCATTTATTTTTACCCTAAAACATTTTTTTAAAACATACCTACGCCCTTTTTCCACTCCCTAAGTATGGTTCCATTCAAAATTACATTTTTATAAAATTTGCTACAACTGTTCGTATGGGAGCCTACTTAGGGAGTGGAGATAGGGTTTTAAAAAAAATGTTGTAGGGTAAAAATAAATGGGAGTCGGTCTCAGTAATGACACCTCTCGGACGCACCATTGGACCGGTAGAATCTGATTAAATAAAACAAATTTACAAAAAATAAAAAAAAATTGTATGGGGACCGCCTTAACAATTAGAGATAGAGGGTTGGTGTTTTCAGAGAAAATGTTTGTACTAAAAAAATATTGTGGGTCGGTCATGCATTTTGTTGCTCTAAGGGCTCTATTAGGGCAGTTAGAGCAGTGGGAGCAAATTTAAAAAAAATATCGTTTTCTGTAGGAGCCCCCTTAGAAATTGGAGATAGTGTATTAGTTTGTTCCAAAGAAATGTTAAAACGTAAAAATTAATGGGGGTCGGTCTTATAAATGACCCTTCTATATCGAACCATTGGTAGAAATGATTTTAAGATTGGAAAATTACAATAAATTTTTTTCCCAATTTTTTTCCCCCAATAAATGTCTTATATTCCTAGGCAGGTTATGTTCGGAAATGGGCAAAATCGGACCAAGGGAAAAAATTTCCCCCTTAGAGAACTAAACTAACCTAAGAAAAACCGCATTTTTTGCACGGGTTTTTGTACTTTTCTTAAGCAAATTCAACATTTCTATGTCGGAAGAAGGTGCCGCCAACGTCTATCACTCCCCCCTACCTCCTTAAAAAAAACGCCCCTGGAGTTTTTTTTTATATTTTTTTTTACATATTGGATGGTATAAAAGATTCGGCACAGCCGAATGTAACACTCTCATATGTTTTCAATTATATATCTTTAAAAAATTAATTATTTTTATTTTATTTTTTAATTTATACAATTAAAATTTTTATTTGTTTCAAAATTTTTATAATTACATTTTTAATTTATATAATTAAAATTTTAATTGTTTTTTTTTTTAATTTAAAATAAATTTTTTAATCTACAGTATTAAGTTTTTAATTAACTAAATATCCATTTATTTTTAATTAACGACATACAAATAGTTTTAATTTATTTGCGCATTTTAGTGATTGGTTCGGATTTAATTAATTTTTTAATTAAATCTACGAATTTTTTAATTATTTTTTATTTTTTCTATGTACACTCAAAGAAAAAGGTTATTCATATTAATGAAATGTTACATAATTTTTCTTCTAATGTAACGTGTCTTTAATATGAAGTAGCGGTGTTTTCAATATGAAGAAGCGGTGTCACCAAAAAGAAAAATTTATTTTGATTATAAAAATTATAAAAAAATTTCAATTTTACTTTTATTTATTATTTTATTAATTAAATTCTTATTTATTTACAATTTTCTTTTTTATGTTTAAGATTGTACATCTTTTTTAATTTATTCCAACCAAGATTTGAACACCGAACCTCTCGTTTGTGAGGCTTAGCCTCTAGCCACTTACATAAAGCATATCAACAAATAATTAGACTAAAAGTCCATTTGTTCTTTGTTTGCTATAACATTTAGAGTTTGTATGTTAAATACTGTGCCAAAAGCTCTAAAAGAGAAAGAGAGGGATTTTGTATATTTGAGTATTTACATATCCGCATTAGCAAACCTTATCTAATTAATTGTGGCTAGATTTAAATCCAATGGTGGCTCAACTAGCTAAGGCGTCGGCAGTAAACACTCACTCAAAAAAAAAGTAAACTAAAATCTGAGAAAATTAACTCAATTTTGAGAAAAAGATGGAATGATTTGGCTCCAAAAATTTTTTTTCTTGGTTTTAGTTCATAATTTTCGCAAAAATAAGGAAAATAAAGTTATTTAATTTTAAGCCAATTTTAACTAGAAAATGGGAAAAATTATACTTAATATTTTAGAAATAGATTGGGACCAGACCCTTGACCCATGGGTTCGGACCCCATTTAACTCGAGACCCCGTTGGGTCCTTTAAGGGTCCCCATATATTTTGAACCGAAACTTGTGTCCGTTTCGCTCTAACTTGCTTAGTTTTTGAGATACGGTAATAAGGGGTCTGATAGGGTCTTGAGAATCTTAAAAACCGGATAACTCAAAAACTATTTATCGGAGGGCTTTCGGGTATTTTTCGGAAGTGTTCTACGAGTCAAGAGCTACAAAAATGCCGTTGGACCTTTTCTCGTGTTGGCAGTATTTACCGAGATATGTGCATATATAAAATCTCAGGAATTTCAAATTTTAGATCTAAAATTGGGGTCTTGAGACCCCGACAGATATGCAGAGCTAGGCTATTCCATATTTTTCTTTGTAGTCTTTCTTTTGAAAATTTCATCCGTTTCGCTCTATCTCGCTTAGTTTTCGAGATATCGTCATTTTGAATTTTTAACTAAATTCTAAGAAGTCATTAACTAAATTCTAAGAAGTACACTTCCTCAATTCAAAGAAGAGAAATATGATGATGTTTTTTTTAGTAAATTTTAACTAAACTTGAACTAAATTGTTTTTTAAGAAATATGTCTTAAAAATAAAGATACGATTCTTAGATTTGTGGAAAATTTCTTTGGCAGTAAGAATTTTTTTCCTAATATTAAAAAAATCCGTTTAAAGAAAACTGTGAACTAATTACAAGTAAATGAACTAAAATTTTTTCCTCATAGTTAAGAAAATTTCTCATTTTTAAGTTAAATTTAACTAAATTTTAGGAAAATTCATGATAAGTTTTCAAAGACATTTTTTCCTTAATTTTAGTTATGTCTTTTTTTTTCAGTGCTACAACTGGGAGGCTGTGGGTTCAAGAACAAGCCAGGGGAACAATTTTTTTTTAAATATTTTTCTTTTATAAAAAAGATTTTTTTGATATTTTTTTAATATTTATTCAACTGCTTTAATTAGGAAAAAAAAAACAATTTAGATTTTTTATAACATGATAAAATTTGTCATCAAAATTAATGACATCAAGTAATGAAACCATTTCATCAATATGATGAAGTATTTTTCTAAGCGTGTAATATGATCAAAACATATTATGCTCTTCAGCAAATTTTCAGAAATCTTTTGAACTGGTTCCTTAATGTTTAGTGTGTCATACCATAGACTTGTCTCTTTCATTTGATTTTTATACACCCCTCTCAAACAAAAAGTCAATAAAAAAAAAATGTGTAGAAATTTGTTAAGATTTAACACAAAACATAACCTCAATTTAAATAAACATAAAAATATTTTGTAACACATTTTTTTACACATAAAAAAACAGATGTTTCATTTACTGCAAAATATTCTTATTAAATAATATCTTTACAATCACCCCCTGCCTTATATACCCTTTTTTATCTACAAGTGTTTTTTTATGATTTCGTTGTAAGAAATCATAAAGTTGTTATTTTCAAAAATGTTTCCTTTTTTTTAAGGCTTGTTCAGCATAAATACAAGTTTTAGAAAATGTTATTACAATATGTTCCCTAATACTTTTTTTTTTGTTTTTGGCCAAAAACAATCTTAAATTAAGACATTTGAAAAACCTTTCTATGCCCAGTGGTAGGGGCAGAGGTAAAGTGTTTTTTAATAGCTTTTCAACTTACATCTTACAAAAGGCTAATTTTGAAATAACACAAAATGCAAAAAAAAAAAACTAAATTACATGTGTATGATTTTTTTGCAGAAGTTAAATTTTAATAAATATTATTAAAAAAACATGCAAATTATATTTGGTTTTTTGGAATAATGTATTCATGCATAAGTAACACAGCCCCATACTTAGAAAATTATTACAGTTACTACATGACGGTCATTTGTGTAGTAAGTAGTAGTTGTTGTTTTCAACTACAATTTCAGTTGTTTTTGTATAAAAAATCTCAAACAACTACTTTTTGTTGAGATTATAAAAAATATACACAAACAAGTAAAAAAGTTAAATTCGGCTTTGCCGAATGTATTGATACCCTCCAAAATGTAATAAAAGATTATTTGCAAAAAAAATTAAGCGGAAAAAAATTTTTGATGAAAAAAAAATTCCGCGATTTTTTTTTTTTTGGAAAAAAATTGGTTTGTACTTGTAAAAATTCCATTCTGTGTCCAATACTGTTCACATATGCCAACCATCAGCCCATTTAAAGCATTTTCTATTTTTAGGTTATGTAGAACTTACCAAAATTTTCGAGGTGTTCTTACATTTTCGTTCATAACTTTTGAACCGCTAAACCGATTTTGCTCAAATGCAATACCAAACTACTTAGGATAACAACAAGTAAATTCTTTAAGTCTCAGTCATATATGTTTAATACTTTGGCCGTGATCACCATTTCCACAGATGGACAGACAGACGGACATCGCTGTAATGTCTTAGAAACGATTACTGATCAGAAATATATGGGGCATTCCATGTGAAGTCGGACACTTTGAAAATTTTTTTTTTTACATTTTCCCAATTTGTTAACAGTTTTTAGTACATTTCCTTCGTGGTAAACTTTCAGATTTTTTTGATGACCCGTTCAAAAGATATCGAATTTTTAAAATTTGGTAGCTTGTTCCTTTACTCAAACTTCTTCAATAAATGTCCAAATTTCATTTTTTTTTTTACGTACTTTTTAAAAAAAAAATCCCAAAAAATTCTTAAAAGCGCTCTAATATGCGATTTTTAAGTTTTAAAATTTAAATCTCATTTTTGAAAATGTTTGTACTCTTCGATTTTTTGTTTAATTTTTTGTGTAAAACTTCTTCGATTCTACAAATTTTTGGCCCAGGAGGATCGTGGGATAACGATTATTACTATTTTTTAAAATTTTTTGAAAAAATTTTATTGAAATTTTCCAATCTTAAAATCATTTCTACTGCTCCAATGGTGCGTCATAGAGGGGTCCTTTACAAGACCGACCCTCATTAATTTTTACGTCTTGACATTTCTTTGGAATAAACTAATACCCTATCTCTAATTTCTAAGGGATATCCCACACAAAACGACATTTTTTAAAATTTGCTCCAACCGCTCTAACTGCCCTAATAGTGCCCTTAGAGCAACAAAATGTATGACCGACCCACAATATTTTTTAGTCCAAACATTTTCTCTGAACACACCTACCCTCTATCTTTAACTGTTAAGGCGGTCCCCATACATTTTTGTTTATTTTTTGTAAATTTGTTTTATTTAATCAGCTTCTACCGGTCCAATGGTGCGTCCGAGAGAGGTCATTAGTGAGACCAACCCCCATTTATTTTTAACCTACAAAATTTTTTGTAAACATACCTACGCCCTATCTCCACTCCCTAAGTAGGCTCCCATACAAATAACAGTTGGAGCAAATTTTATAAAAATGTAATTTTGTATGGGAGCCTACTTAGGGAGTGGAGATAGGGCGTAGGTATGTTTAAAAAATGTTGTAGGGTAAAAATGAATGGGGTCGGTCTCACAAATGACCACTCTCGGACGCACCATTGGACCGGTAGAAGCTGATTAAATAAAAAACAATTTAGAAAAAGTAAAAAAAATTGTATGGGGACCGCCTTAACAACTAGAGATAGAGGGTAGGTATGTTCAGAGAAAATGTTTGGACCAAAAAAATATTAAGGGTCGGTCATACATTTTGTTGCTCTAAGGGCACTATTAGGGCAGTTAGAGCGGTTGGAGCAAATTTTAAAAAATGTCGTTTTGTGTGGGAGCCCCCTTTAGAAATTAGAGATAGGGTATTAGTTTATTCCAAAGAAATGTTAAGACGTAAAAATTAATGGGGGTCGGTCTTGTACAGGATCCCTCTATGACGCACCATTGGAGCAGTAGAAATGATTTTAAGATTGGAAAATTACAATACAATTTTTTAAAAAAATTTAAAAAAATAGTAATACTCCTTATCCACGATCCTCCTGGGCAAAATATTTGTAGAATCGATAGATGTTTAACACAAAAAAGTTTCAAAAAAATCGAAGAGTACAAACATTTTCAAAAATGAGATTTAAATTTTAAAATTTAAAGCGCTTTTAAAAATTTTTTGGGATTTTTTTCTTAAAAAGTACGTAAAAATACAAAAATTTTGAAAAAAAAAAAATTGAATTTGGACCATTATTGAAGAAGTTATGAGTAAAAGAAGTTTGAGTAAAGGAACAAACTACCAATTTTTAAGAATTCGATATCTTTTAAAACGGGTCATCAAAAAAATCTGAAAATTTACCACGAAGGAGTTTTCAAAGGGTACTAAAAACTGTTAACAAATTGGGAAAATCTAAAAAAAAAAATTGAAAGTGTCCGATTTGACATGTATACTTTATGGGGTCCCAGACCGATATTTAGATGAGTTACAAACGGAATGACAAACTCATATATACCCTCTATTACTAGGGTATAAAAATTACTACATTGTAGTAACAGTTATTTTATGTAGTTGTTTTTAGTCTATAAAAAAAAAACTAGAAAAATGGATATGTTTAACGAGTTGGAAGTGTTAGATGCAGCAGGAAGTATTATGAAACAATTTAAACCATTTTTACGTTCAGAAGTTTTTGTTTTCGTTAATAAAAAAATTCCGACAATTTGAGTTACAGTAAAACCAACTGTAATTTGAAGTTGTTTTTACAGTTTTTTGTAGTAGTTAATCAATAGTTAAAACCAACAACAATTTTTGGTTGATTTTACCGTTAAATGTAGTGGACGCCAAAACAACAACAAATGTTGTTGTTTTAACTGTCTTTTGTAGTGGAATGAACCCTTAATAATTTTTTTAGTGCACAAAAAAAAGTAAAAGTTTTGAGCCAGTGTATGAATCTTAATTGAATTCTATTGTTTAGGTTTCTTGTTATCTTACAAGGAAAGTCGGCAAAGTTAACCTACCTTATTTCATTGAAATTTTTACACAAGATACACTAAAAAAAGAAACTTGTAAAATGACAAGAAAAACTTGTTATTTGTAACAATAGCTTAACAAGCTTTTTACCAATAATTTTGTGATTTTACAAGCTTTCTAGAAATCAAATTGTAAATTTACAAATTTTTTGACGCGATAAAACTTACAAGGAGGTTTCGTGATTTTACTAGATTTTTTGCTACCTCCTGTTTAAGAGAATTCCTAGTAAAAATAACGAGGTTTTTCGTAATTTTACAAAGCTTTTACCAATAAAATTGTTAATTTATAAATTTTTTGGCACAATAAAACTTACAAGGAAATCTCATGAATTTACTTGATTTTTTTTTGTAAAAAAACCTTTGAAATTTGTAAAATTACAAAAAAAATTGTAAAATTACAAAAAAAAACGTAAATTTCGATTGAAAATTTTTTGTAAAAAAACCTTTGAAATTTGTAAAATTACAAAAAAATGTAAAATTACAAAAAAAAAAGTAAATTTCGATAAAAAATTTATTTGTTAAAATACAAGGAAAACTGTCAAATATTGGTAAAACGGGATTACGAGACTTTTTCTAGTAATTTGAAAATGTTTTTTTTTCTGTTTTAAAATTGTTAATTTGAAGGCTCATTTTTATTAACATCCCCCCTTAATTAAAGTACTTTTCCAGCATTTGTCCATTCGAAATTTTCCACCAAACTCCGTTAATTCATACACGTGATTAATATGTAATATGCGTGCTAATTAGCGGGTTTTCTCACTTTCTTTATTATTAAGCTTAACATAACCTGGCATTAACAATTCAAACGAAAATTCAAATTATTTACATAATTTTCTTTCAACATAAAAATAAAACCGTTGATATTTCATGCCCCCCATTGTGATGATTTAAAAAAAAAAAAAAAATCCCACTCAAATTTTATGCTACACTCTACAACAGTCAGTAGAGGGTAATAAAAATCAATGGTCCTTTAATTGAGTTAAGATATAAATTGTAAAAAATAAAAAAAAAATAAATAAAATTATTGTATTGGGAATTGAATTTTTATCAAATGAATTATATGTGTCTGTTGTATATACTAGGGTGGCTCGTTTTTGGGCTTTTCTCTCTGATCAATTTCTAATACCCGCCAAAAGTGTCGGTCCCCTAAGGGTAACTCACATGCAAAATATCACTCCGATCGGAGTTTATCTTCTGTCTCCACTTTGAGCCTCATAATTGGGGTTTTTGCAAAAAAGGACTTTTAAAAAAAAAAAAAAAAAAAATTAAGTTTTTTTACTAAAATAATTAAAAAATTATTTTTGTATAATATTTAATCGTAAATAATTAAATATGAAATTTAAAGATTTTACGGTATCATTAACCCGTTCAAACTTGATACCAAAAAAATGGCATGATTTTGGGGGCGTTCTCAAAACACCTTTTTTCAAAATTTGAAAATTTTATTAAAAAATTTTTTTAAATATACCATTTTTTCTCTCTGAATTCATTAAGAACACCTTGGAGAAGAAAAATGTGAAATATGGCGGATATCCGTCAAGCCACTTTTCGGGAATCGCGGGGGGAAGTTAGCGGATTTCAAGGAAATGTTGGTTTTATCAATAATTTGGATTAATAAAATCTTATAAATTTATTTTTTGTGCAAATTAACGGTTTTTTGGTGTCGTGGCATTCTATTATATAACTTTAAGTCTGTCATGAAATCTTACAGATCTAGGACGTCTTAAACCCACATTGGCTGGGGGTCAAATATGACCCCCGCGGAAAATTTGAAGTTTATAGCTTAAATTTTGTGCTATAAACAAGTATAAAACGGCTTTTATGTTTTTACCCCAACTATTATTTCGTATTAATATATTATCTTTAAAAAAATCGTTAACCCATCTTGGTAGGGGGTCAAAAATGACCCATTCAATAAAAAGTATATATTTTTTCATATAAAATTAATTTGTGACAATCTATTAGATAACTTTAAATCAGCCCTTAAATCTCTCATATTTAAGATATCTTTAACCCACATTAGCCAGGGGTCAAAAATGACCCCGACATAAATTTTTAGGCATAGTGCTTGCATTTTTTTATATCAACAAAATATATATTTTTTATTGAATGGGTCATTTTTGACCCCCTACCAAAAAGGGTTAACGATTATTTTAAAGATAATATAATAACACGAAATGTTTATAGCACAAAATTTAAGCTCTAAACTTCAAATTTTCCGCGGGGGTCATTTTTGACCCCCAGCCAATGTGGGTTAAAGACGTCCTAGATCTGTAAGATTTCACGACAGACTTAAAGTTATATAATAGAATGCCATGACACCAAAAAACCGTTAATTTGCACAAAAAATAAATTTATAAGATTTTATTAATCCAAATTTTTGATAAAACCAACATTTCCTTGAAATCCGCTCACTTCCCCCCGCGATTCCCGAAAAGTGGCTTGACGGATATCCGCCATATTTCACATTTTTCTTCTCCAAGGTGTTCTTAGTGAATTCAGAAAGAAAAAATGGTATATTTAAATTTTTTTTTTAATAAAATTTTCAAATTTTGAAAAAAGGTGTTTTGAGAACGCCCCTAAAATCATGTAATTTTTTTGGTATCAAGTTAGAACGGGTTAACGATACCGTAAAATCTTTAAATTTCATATTTAAGTATTTGCGATCAAATATTATACAAAAATAATTTTTTAATTATTTTAATAACAAAACTTTAATTTTTTATTTTTTTTTTTAAGAAAAGTCCTTTTTTGCGAAAACCCCAATTTTGAGGCTCTAAGTGGAGACAGAAGATAAACTCCGATCGGAGTGATATTTTGCATGTGAGTTACCCTTAGGGAACCGACACTTTTGGCGGGTATTAGAATTTGATCAGAGAGAAAAGCCCAAAAACGAGCCACCCTAGTATATACATATGTATGAGCCGTTGCTGCGTTATATAACACAATACATATAAGTAGTATGCAAACAGGGATGTATTCTAGGTTTTTTCCAATATGGTCGAAAATATTCTTCTCTTTGCATGAATTGTATTTTTTTTACATGATTTGAAAGTCTTATCGTTGTTCTTCTTTTTGTCATGTTGTTTATATGAAACGTCAAAAGTTACGCCGTGTGCTGTCACTAATACTTATATAGGCTGCCCATTCGTACTGATTTGATCAGTACATGTACTGATTTTTTATCACGTGTACTGATCAAAAAACATTGTACTGATTTGTACTGATTTTTTAAAATATGTACTGATTGTACTGATTTTTGAACATTTCAACATAAAAAATAATTTTATTCAAAAATTCTGTACAAAAACTTGAATTTTCATAATATAAGTCAGAGTTCTTTTTTATAACTTAAGTCTGAAAATGAGATAATTTATAAAAACGCAAAAATGAATCTGAGCATGAGGTTGTTTTGAGCTTCCTAAATTTATATGAAAATGCGCATAGAATCTTTGAGGTTTTCTATAACGAAAAGTTCAATGGGTTTTCTATAACGAAAAGTTCAAATGGATTTTTCATATTTTTAGAAAGATGATGTAAATTGCATGAATCCAAATGATTCTGAGATCTTAGATGAGGTAATGTCATCAGTACCTCAGAAAATCAGGGCCTTTAAAAAAACACGTGCTTATTAGCTGTGAAGTTTTCTTACAGGAAAAGTTGTCAAAACTTACGGGAAAAGTCTTCAAACTCTGAGGGATTTTCTTATTCTCAAAGTATGTGGAATTTTGTTATATTTTCTGCACTGAAACGATCAAAACATTCAAATGAAGTCGTTTAAATTCAACTTAATTTTCTGCAAAATAACGACAACAGTTGTTTTTTGAAGTTGTTTTTTAACAGTTGTTTTTACTCAAAATACTTGGGGTAAAGTTAGTTTAACCGACATTTTTTGAGTGTTGAAAAACATCAGTGTTTACTCATTGAAAAAAATTTTAAGAGTTATTTCTAGAAAAAAAAAAAAACATAAAAACTTGGGCGTACTGATTTAAGCTCAGAAAAAAATGGTCACCCTATACTTATACGCATTCAATGCAACCCGGAGTGCATACTACTTATGTACTGTGGTTATATAAGCACATGAGGCAATCCACACCAACGCGTTAAAAAATAAAAAATGTCTTAAAAAATTAAATTTTTTGCAAAGTGTTGGGGCAAAGCAAAAATTTTATAGAAAAAATAACATTAATTTGTCATTCCATGCAAAACGCATCGCAATATCGGTCGAAGACCCCATTATGTTCATGGGGCAATCCATGTCAAATCGGAAACTTTAAAAAAAAATATTTCAGATTTTTTTGATGACCCGTTAAAAAATATATGGAGTTTTTAAAAATTGGTAGTTAGTTCCCTTACTAAAACTTCTTTTACTCATAACTTCTTCAATAATGTTCCTAATTCCATTTTTTTTAATTTGTGTTTTTTTACGTACTTTAAAAAAAAAAATTTGGATTTTAAAGTTTAAATCTCATTTTTTGAAAATGTGTGTCCAAAAGGGGTCATTAGTGAGACCGACCCCCATTTATTTTTACCCTCCAAAATTTTTGTTAAATATACCTTCCCATTGGTTGATGTTCGTAGAACGAGCGGCTAAAAATAGAAGAAGTTGTCGAAGGACAATGAAACTTGGCACATAGGCATTTTTTGTTTGAATCAAGAAAAAAATGCAAAAATCAAAATGATCCGCCCACTTTTACGCCCACCTCCCATATAAAGTGAAAATTAAATTTTGACCTACGGCATTGTTATTTGGCACATATCATTTTTAAACACTCAGAATCATTTGTGTGAAATTTGAAAAATATCCGCCCACTTTTACGCCCACTTCCCATACAACTTGTATTGAAAAAGTGGCATAACTCCCTTGATTTTCAATGCATCAACTCAATTTTCACAAAAAATAAATATTACAATTGTAGAATGGGCTCCTGAAAATATATACCTGATCCGCCCACTTTTAAGGAAATAGAAAAATCAAATAGAAACACCTCCCATAGAAAAATGACATAGAAACAAGTAAGAGTGTTAAATTCGGCTGTGCCGAATCTTTTATACCCTCCAACACGTTTAAAATAAAAAAATAATCGCAGGGGCGTCCTTTTTTTTGGTAGGGGGTCGGCGGAGTTGGTGGGGGACACCTGTATCCCCGCTATATATGTTTACAAATTATTTGTTTATGATATTTATGCTTAAATAATAAATTTTTATCGATATTTTTAATTAATTTCTATAACCACGCACCTAAAAGGGGGCGGCCTGAAAAAGATCGAATTTTCTAACCCCCTTGGTCCAAGCGCAGGTCTATGAACATAATATGACATACAAATGTTACATTTGTTGAGCAAAAATTAAAAAAAAATCATAAAAATATCGTATTTTTCAGGGGTCGTTTTAGTTCTTCAAGGGGGAACTTTTTTCCCCTGTTCCGATTTTGCCCATCTTCAAACTTAACCTTACCAGTAAGATAAGAGATATTCTTGCCCATTTTCAGGGGTCTAGCTCTATTTGTTTGGACTGCATCGTTATTTCTACAGACGGACGGACATCGCTAGAATGTCTTAGATTCTATCATGGATCAATATTATATATACTTTGTGGGGTTCCCGACCGATATTTCGATGTGTTACACACGGAATGACATAGTGAGTATACCACCATACTGTGGTTGGAGGGTAATCAGAGTTTCTGAAGCATGAACGAAAATTCATGTTGTGTTACTTTATTATTTTATAGTTTTAACTGTTTTTTTTTTTGGAAAGGAGCAGGTAGGAGCAGCTGCATTTTTTTTTTAACTTTTAGCTGGGACTTCAAGCTGTAATTTGACATCTTTCGTTAAACAGCGCTCCACAGCGCTAAAAAGATGCAGTCCACTGAAGTTGATGAACATTGAAATTTTGATGTTGTTTATATTTTGTTCTACGAAATTTTTTATATGGCACTTTTTACAACTTTTTTTAATGCAAATCTCATCCATGACAATTGTCATTTACGAAAATATGCAACAAAGTGAAATGATAAAAATTTACCATTAAGGAGTTTTCGAAGGGTACTAAAAACTGTTAACAAATTGGGAAAATTGAAAACCAAATTTCAAAGTATCTGATTTCACACGGAATGCCCCTTTTATATTATTGACCCGTAAAGGTATAAGACATTCTATTGATATTCATCTATCTGTTTGTCGATAAAAAAAAGGTTTTGATGAACAAACGTTTTAATAAAAAAAAAATAATGATAAAACAATTAAAAAAAAATTATGAAAACAAAAAGTTTTTGATAAAAAAAAAAATTGATGAACAAAAAATTTAAAAAAAAATATTGATGAAATAAAAAAATTTGATGAAAAAAAAATTTGATGGAAAAAAAATTTGATGAAAAAAAATAATTTTATTCAAAAAAAAGTTTAATGAAAAAAATTTTTGATAAAAAATAATTTTTTTTTGATAAAAAAAAAAGATGTTAATAAAAATTATTAATAACCAAACAAACCGACATTTAAAATCCTACTGATGATAACACCATAACAGCAGTGTTTGAAACCGGTATGGAAATGCTAGAACTGTCTATAATTTATAGAAATTATAGAACTTAAGCCCCCCAAAGAAAACTTCAAATTTAATTTAAAAAAAATCTCTAACGAAACGTAAGCGTGGACTGCCTCAAATATGTATGAATGTATGTATGTTTAAATGTGCTTAATTTTGAATTTCATTTTAAATATCTGCATTAATTACTGCTGTTAACCACCGTGCGGTTAGTTGTCGTGTCAACTGACATGTACCGTGATAAAACCAAAATGCTTTATGACAACATCACAATTGTTGTTATGGTTGTTAAGTTTTAAAAACCCCCCAAAAAAACCAAAAATAAATAGTTTTAATGATTTTAGTGCAATTGCAAATTTTTAAACAAAATGTTTTTCTAATGTTTATTTTAGATTATTAGATTATAAAACATAGGGAAACATTTTAGATAAAAATAATTTCAAAAATTATTTTAATATCAGACATTTTGGAAACTCATAGGAAGAGTCGCAATGTCAAAATTCTTTTTTAACTAGAATTGAAAAATTCTTGCAAATGTGCAAACAGGAAAATAAAATTTCAACTGAATTTTACAGTTGTATCAACATAAAATTCGGTTGCTGCTACTATGTTTGGCTGTGACAACGGAATTTTTTGATTGTTTCAACTAAAATATAGTTTTATTAGCTAAATTCAGTTGTGACTTCCTTTATTCAATTGTGACAGCCTATATGAAAATGTAACAACCGATTTATTGTTGCATCAACTATATTTCAGTTAAAAATTTGCAAATTTGTTTTTTGTGTGTGACCATTTTTAGTCACGCAATTCAAATCCACTTTGGTACTTAAAACTGGTTTCATTCCGAAATTTTATTTTCCTCCTTTAATTAGTAATGCGTATCCAAAAATATTTTAGAGACTTGAAAGAACTTCATAAAAGATTTAACGCTTATTATCCTCGCCGTCAAAAACCCTTGCACCATCATTAGTTGAAATTAACAAAGTTTTTTGTAGCACTGTCTGCCCAGGATTAGCCCAAGTGTATGGTATTAAATTAAAATTAAGTCTAATTGAATTTTATGATAATTAAGGTCAAAAATAATTACATATTTCAAGCTAAGTTGTAACATTTTCTTGAATTTTTTAATATTATTCTACAGTTTTTTAGAAAAATTTTTGTAACTTTTTTTTTGCAGACCATATTTAAATAAATTGAAGAAGAAGAACTGCACACAAAAACCAAAAGAAAGAAAAAGTTTGCTCAATTAAACAGAGAATGTTAGCAAAATGGCCAAATATAAATCAACACACGCATATACCAACTATATTGGGGGTATAAATAAATTTAAGGACACTTTAAGCTAATTTGCATTTGTAATAGAAAAAAATTTTCAGATTTTTAAAAAAAAAATTTTGGGAAAAATTATAGGATAGAAATATTTTATCGATACATCTATAACTAAAGAATTGTCCATAGAAAATTTTGTGTTATCGATATATTAATAACTATAGAATTTTCTATAGAAAACTTTCGGTTATCAATATAAATCGAAAACTATAGTTTTTTATACACTCAAAAAAAACTGTAATGTTAGCAAAAAAAGCTTGTAAACCTACAAGAAAAATGTTTTGCAAAAAATTAGTTAACTGATTTTTTTTTTATTTTAACATAGTTCATATACATTTCAGGACCCCATTGGGTTCGGAATAAAAATAGTTGGGTTCCTTAAAAATCAGCATAATTTTTGACCCAAAATTTGTGTCCGTTTTGCTCTACCTTGCTTAGTTTTTGAGATACGTGATTTTAGGGGACCACTGGGGTTTTGAGAATTAAAAAACTCGATAACTTCAAAAATATTATTCGGAGAGCTTTTGAGGTATTGTTCTACGTGTTGAGAGCTACAAAAATGCTTTTGGACTTTTTGTTGTGTCGGCAATATTTACCGAGATATGAGCATTTTAACATTTTCGGGAATGTTAACTTTTTTGGATCCAAATGTCCGGCGGTACTATGGAGAGCCCGAGAACCAAAAATGGCCTCCATTTTGCTCTACCTGGCTTAGTTTCCGCGATAGCGCCATTTTAAGTTTTCTTAAAAAAAAAATATTTACAAGTTATTTTTGCTAATATTAGCAAAAAAACTTGTAAAAATTTGGTCAACTCAATTTTAAATTAGTTCAAACAATTTTAAATTAGTTCAAATTTTGTTTCAAATTGCTAATGCGCTAAATGAAGTTTAATCTCAACTAAAAATTTGCTAAAGGTTAGCGTACTAGCATTAGCAAAAAAAAAATTAGTAAATCTACTAATGTATTATTTTGAGTGCAGACAAATTTCTGTTATCCATTACTAAAGAATTTTTAATATAAAATTTTCTGTTATCAATATACCGAAAACTTTAGAATTTTCTCTAAAAAATTTTCTGTAATCGATATATCGATAACTATAAAATTTTCTATAGAAAATTTTCTGTTATCGATATATCGAAAACTATAGAATTTTATCAAAATTTTTTTTATCGAAAATTTTCTGTTATCGAAATATCGATAACTATAGAATTTTCTAAAATAAATTTTCTGTTATCGATATATCGATAACTATAAAATTTTCTATAGATAATATTTTGTTGTCGATGTTTCGAGAAACATGGAATTTCATTTAGAAAATTTTCAGTTATCGATATATCGATAACTATAGTATTTTTTATAGAAAATTTTCTGTAATCGATAAATTGATAACTATAGAATTTTCTATAAAATATATTATGTTATCGTTATATCGATAACTATAGAATTTTCTATAGAAAATTTACTATTATCGATACATATATTGATAACTATATAATGTTCTATAGAAAATTTTCTGTTATCGATAAATCGAAAACGATAGAATTTTATTTAGCAAATTGTCTGTTATCGATGTATCGATAAATTTGTCTATAAAAAATTTATTCATAAGGAAATTTACTGTTATCGTTATATTGGTAACTATAGCAATTTCTATAGAAAATATCGAAATCTATTGAGTTTTCTCTATAAAATTTTCTATTATCGATATATCGATAACTATAGAATTTTCTCTAACAAAATGTTCTGTTATCGATGTATCAATAACTATAGAATTTGCTATAGAAAATGTTCTGTATCGATATATCGATAACTATAGAATTTTCTATAGAAAATTTTTCTGTTATCGATATATCAATAACTGTAGAATTTTCTATTGAAAATTTTCTGTTTTCTCGATAACTATAGGATTTTCGATAGAGAATTTATTAATAAGGAAATTTAATGTTATCGAAATATCGATAAATATAATTACCTGTTGAAAATTTTCTGTTATCGATGTATCGATAACTATATAATTTTCTGTAGAAAATTTTCTGTTATCGATATATCGATACCTATAGAATTTTCTTTAGAGTTATAGAATTATCGATATTTCGAAAAATATGGAATTTTATTTAGAAATTTTCCTGTAATCGATGTATCGATAACTATAGAATTTTTTTATGGAACATTTTCTGTTATCGATATATTGATAACTATAGAATTTTCAATAAAAAATATATTTTATGGATATATCGATAACTATAGAATTTTCTATAGAAAATTTTCTGCTATCGATAAGTCGAAAACTATAGAATTTATTAAGAAAATTGTCTGTTATCAATGTATCGATATCTATAGAATTTTCCATAGAAAATTTTCTATATAAAATTCTACAGTTATCGATATATCGATATATCGATAACAAAAACTTTTCTACAGAAAATTGTTCATTATCGATAACTATAGAATTTTCTATAGAAAATTTATTTATAAGGAAAATTACTGTTATCGAATTATGGAATTTCTATAGAAAATTTTCTGTTATTGATTAATCGATAACTATACAATTTTCTGTAGAAAATTTTATGTTATCGATACATTGATAACTGTAAAATTTTATATAGAAAATTTTCTTTTCTCTACATATCGATAACTATAGAATTTGCTATAGAAAATTTTCTGTTATCGCTATATCGATAACTATAGAATAGTCTATAGAAAATTTTCTGTTATCAAAATATCGATAACTATATAATTTTCTGGTGAAAATTTTCTGTTATCGATATATCGATAACAGTTTTTTTTTTTTATTTAGTAAAAGAAATATATTCTGTTACTAAATAATTCTTTGTATAAAATTTTCAGTTATCGATATATCGATAGCTATATTATTTTCTATAGAAAGTTTTCTATTATCGATAATCATAGAATTTTCTATAGAAATTTTTTGTATCGATTACTGTAGAATTTTTTATTAAAAACTTTTTTGTTATCTATAACTAAAAAATTTCTAAAGATTATTTTATATTATCGATAACTAAGAATTTTCTATAGAAAATTTTCTGTTATCGATATATCGATAGCTATATTATTTTCTATAGAAAGTTTTCTATTGTCGATAATCATAGAATTTTCTATAGAAACTATTTTGTTATCGACTACTATAGAATTTTCAATAAAAAATGTTCTGTTATTGATTTATTGATAACTATATTTTTTGCTATCGATAATAAAAAATTTTCTATAGAAAAATTCTATAGTTATCGATAACAAAAAAATTTATATTGAAAATTCTATTGTTATTGATAAATAAAGTTTTTCTATAAAAAATTCAATAGTTATCTGTTGAAAATTCTATAGTTATCGATAACAAAAAATTTGCTATAGAAAATTCTATATTTATCCATGACAAAAAATTTTCTATAAAAAATTCTGTTGTTATCGATAAAAAAAGTTTTTATATAGAAAATGGTATAGTTATCGATAGCACAAAATTTGCTATAGAAAATTCTATAGTTATCGATATATTAATAACTATAGAATTTTTAATAGAAAACATTCTGTTATCTTTAAATCGATAACTATAAAATATTCTATAGAATATTTTCTGTTATCGATATATCGATAACTATATTATTTTCTATTATCGATATATCGATAACCATAGAATTTCATATAGAAATTTTTATGTTGCCGATATATCGATAACTATAGAATTTTCCATAGAAAATTTTCTGTTATCGATATCTTCAAAATTTTCTATAAAACATTTTCTGTTATCGATAACTATAGAGTTTTCTATAGAAATTTTTCTGTTTTTCTTTTTATTTTTAGAATTTTCTTAAGAAAATTTTAAAATTTTCTATAAAAATTTTTCTGTTATCGATATATCGATAACTACAGAAATTCCTAGAAAAAATGTTTTGTTATCCAGAACTACACAATTTTCTATAGAACAATTTCTTGGTTATCGATATATAGATAAAAATAGAGTTTCCTGTTGAAAATTCTCTGTTATCGTGATTTCGATAACTATATTTTTTGTTATTGATAACAAAAACATTTGCTATAGAAAATTCTGTAGTTATCGATACAAAAAAGTTTTTTATACAAAATTTTATAGTTTTAGAAAAATTAAGTTTACAAATCTGTGATCCCAAATTATTATCCTCCTCCCAATATTTTATTTCATTAATTTTATTTTAAGGCAACCACAAACAAACCCAAAAATCTAAAATTAAAAAAAAAAAAAAACTGACAACAAAATTTTAACAAAAATTCTTCTTGATCCATGCCATCTCATAGAAAAACTTTCTTGTGTCATCTGAACTGCCTGCTTACGCCCCCCTTTCCAACTTTTAACTGAAAAATTGAAAACTTTTTCTATGTAGTTTTTGTTGCTGCTGTTGTTGTTGTTGTATATCCTTTAACATCCTTCAACTAATAAAGTTGTTGTATATTTTAGTAGGTGGCTACATGAAAACCAGACACATTAAGACATAAGTATATAGAATATGGAATTGTGGTTTTTGAAAACTACAAACATTTCAAAGGAGAAACTTGTGTAAATTAAATGTCAACTGATAATTCTTTGAAACACATAGACGACACACACACACACACACAAAAAGTCAAGAATGATTTTAAGTGACACTTAAATGTTTGCAAAAAAAAAAAGACAGAAAAAAGGATAACTTGAACTATTTCTGTGTAATTATTATTAGTTTTTATCTTATTTAATGAACTGTGAGTGTAGTTATTTTAATTAGTTTATTGAAATTTCATGTTTTTTGTTTTATTTGGATATTAAACTTTTGTAAAAAAAAAATATTTAAATGAATTTTAAACTTTGAGCTTGAATTTTTAAATAAAATTTTTAGTTTAAAATTACTTTAACTTGAATTTTGATTTTATAGCTAACTAGCTATACCCGGTCCGCGTTGCTGGCCCTAAGAAAAAAACTATTTTATATTGCATCTTAATGTAAATATAGTGTCGGACAAAATTAAAGCACGGGTCCGGGCCCAGCTAGTAACCTTTGGTTCGAACCTCAGTTAGCAGTATCTATAGAGAAATCTCAACAAAATCGGTTCAGCCGTTTTTGCGTAATTTCGAAACAGACACACATAACGTTAAGTATAGTACAAAGGGGCATGCGTTAAAAAAGGGGCATGCATTAAAAAAGGGGCATGCATTAAATTAGCATTTTTATCTATGCTGCATCCTCGATTAGTACAATCTGTGCTGCAAATTTCATTGACATCAGTTTTGTCGTTTTTGTTTGATTGCGAAAGAGGAGGAAATAACTTTTTATTTATGAAAAACGGGAGTGATATTGTAAACCCTTTTGCCGAATCGCGCTATACATATGACCTACAGTTCCCGCTCGGTTAGTTCTAGCAGTAGTGACAGATTCGGCTTATCCGTTTTTGCGTGATTTCACAACAGGCAGATATAACGTTCAGTATAAAACAAAGGGGCTTGTCAATTTACGCCTCTTTGTTCAATCGTGGTTAGTATAGTACTAAGGGCGTTGCAATTTTTTTTTGATTTCCTTTTTCCTGTATGTAGTGAAAATGTCAAGAGAATCGGTTCAGCTGTTTTTGTGTGATTGCGAAACAGGCAGACAATATCCAGTATAGTACAAAGGGGCGGCATTTTACGCCCCTTTTTCCAATCGTAGTATAACATGGCCTATAGTTCCGCACTCGGTTAATACTATCAGTGCTGAAAATTTAATTAAAATCAAATCAACAGTTTTTGCGTTATTGCGGAGCATGCAGAAATAAAATTCAATTCAATACAAAGGGGCATGGCATTTTACGCCCATTTGTCCGATCATGCTGTAATTTGGCACACAGTTAGTACTTAGTTAGTTATATCGTTGGTTCAAATTTCATCAAAATCGGTCCAGCCGCTTTTTACATATAGATGTCATTATTGGTGCAATGTAAAAATTCGATTTTGCCCAACCCACCGCCCACTGGCAAAAAGCATGGCATTTTACGCCCATTTGTCCGAAAACGCTCAAATTTGGCACATAGTGAGTACTCAGTTAGTACTATCTTTGATATAAATTTCATCAAAATTGGTCCATCCGTTTTTTATATATAGATGTCATTAGTGGTGGAATGCAAAAATTGGATTTTGCCACGCCCCTCCGCCCACAGACGGAAAATCGAAAATCCGACCTGACAGTGTTACTCGCCAGGCTTTTCTGAATATCCCCTGAAAATTTCATCAAGATCGGTCCAGCCGTTTTCGAGTCCATACGGAACATACATACATACATACATACACACATCCATTTTTATATATATAGATTTGTTAAATTAATTTACCCTCCACTTACAAGGAAGATCTTTCACAGGGCACCCAGCGATTGTCCTGAATCTTGTATATTGGAATAAGGGGAGAAAAATAAGAGTTACCTGTTTTTTTTTTTTTAGCTGCCCAATCTCAAATTTATAAATGGGTTGCCACCTTATGAAAAAATATGGGCTCTCGGGAAAATCCGAATGAAAGTCGAACTAGAAGGAATTTCACCAAAAGCAAAAATACAGGTCAGCTTAATTTTAATAGAGATTATTATATATGATTTTGGGGGTCGTATGTATATAAATCTCCATATAAACTAAACCAACGTTTATACATTTTTAACAATAACGAACTTAAGGAAGCCGAGTTTGGACACGACCGATGCACCATTGGATACGCCTTCAAAAAACCTTTCGATATGTATTATATTCTTTTGAAAAAAATGCGGAAAATCCTCAAAAAAACTAAAAAATCCCGTTTTCCCCCTCCGCTGCTAGACAAAACAGGTAACTCTTATTTTGCTTCACTCTTTTCTTTATGCAAGTTTCAGGACAACCGGTAGGTGTCCTGTGAAAGACCATCCTTGTTAGTGATGCGGGGTATATATAAGTTCGTCATTCCGTTTGTAACTCATCGAAATATCGGCCTAGGGCCCCGTAATGTGTATATATTATTGATCAGTGATCGATTTTAAGACATTTTAGCGATTTCCGTCTGTTGTGACTAAGACTTATCATATTTACTTGTTGTTACCGAAAGCAGTTTCGTATTGCATTTGAACGATATCGGTTCAGCGGTTCAGAAGTTATGAACGAAAATGTAAGAACACCTCGAAAATTTTAGTACATTCTACATACACCTAACAAGTAAGAAAGTTATAGTCGGTAAAGACCGACCATATGATACCCTACACCAGTGTTTTCCGGAAAATGGGTCCAAAGTCCAAACATGAACCGATTGGACCTATCTTTTGTCAGATCTTTATTAAGTGTATAAAACACACACAGATCAAATTTTAGTGGAATTAGTTTATTTTTTCTGCCAGTAGACCGAATTAACTAAATATCGGTCGAAATTTTTATATAGGGGACTAAGTCCAAAATGGTCCAAATGTATTCCAATTTGATTAGGTTACCAAAGTACACGTTTAACACATACAAATACAATTTTAATCAAATATTTTCATTTTTATGAATTTTGAGGAAATAATGCAAATATCGGGAGGGTGGTTTGTATGGGGACTACAAGAAGCATTAACCCGATTCCTTTAAAATTTGGTATGATGGTTTGTGCATACAAAATTTTATTACTTGTTAAATTTCAAAACGATATCTATTATAATACGGTTATTAGAGGCATTTAAGCGAAAGTCAAAATGGACGTTTGTACACTCAAAATAATACATTAGTAGATTTACTAATTTTTTTTTGCTAATGCTGGTTAGCTAACTTTTAGCAAATTTTTAGTTGAGATTAGCATGTTAGCAAAAATATTTTGTAAACTTCATTTAGCGCATTAGCAATTTTAAAAAAAAATTGAATTAATTTTTTTGCTAGATTTAAAATTGAGTTGACCAAATTTTTACAAGCTTTTTTGCTAATATTAGCAAAATAAATGGTAAATTTTTTTTTATTTTCAGAAAACTTAAAATGGCGCTATCTCGGAAACTAAGCCAGATAGAGCAAAGTGGAGGCCATTTTTGGTTCTCGAGCTCTCCATAGTACCACCGGCCCTCTTCACATGTGTGGACCCTAATGGGCCCTAACTTTGGATCCCAAAAAGTTAGCATTCACGAAAATTTTAAAATGCTCATTTCTCGGTAAATATTGCCGACACAACAAAAAGTCCAAAACCATTTTTGTAGCTCTCAACACGTAGAAAAATCCCGCAAAATAGTCAAAAGATCTCCGAGTAATATTTTTGAAGTTATCGAGTTTTTTAATTCTCAAGACCCCAGTGGTCCCCTATAATCACGTATCTCAAAAACTAAGCAAGGTAGAGTGAAACGGACACAAATTTTGGATCAAAAACTATGACGATTTTTAAGGAACCCAACTAGGTCTAGGCCCATCGGGGTCTGGACCTATCGGGTCCGAACCCAATGGGGTCCTCAGATGTGTATGAACTAAGTTCAAAAAAAAAAATTTAGTTAACTAATTATTGGCAAAACATTTTTGCTAACTTTATCAAAAAAATTGTGGGTTCAAAATCAGCAAATTTTCTTGTAGGTTTACAAGCTTTTTTTGCTAACATTACAGTTTTTTTTTTTTAAGTGTATGGGGGCTAGATCTAAACATGGACCGATTTTTTCAAATTTCAATAGGCTTCGTCCTTGGGCCAAAAGGAGCATAAGCTTCAAATTTCAAGTCAATTGATTGAAAATTGCGACCTGTCTCGTGCTTAAACCGATAGTTTAATGGTTCTCAAACGGTGGGTCGCGGACCCCTAGGGGGTCTCGGAACATTTTTAAAATTTTTAAAAAAAAGTTATATCATAATTTTTTGGTAATTGCGAGTTATCAAAATATAAAAATATTGCTACGTTAGCATCTGTCAATTCATGTCTATTTTTAGCTTTTCAGCTTATCAGTCGGCTTCAAAAAACTTTGGAAAAGACGGAATTAAATTTACCCCCTTTTTCCTTTCGTCTTTCCACGCTTACACCGAAAAATCTAGGTCCGTATGGGTCTTATGTTACGTACTATATGCATTGCAAAAAACACAATAGCTCGTTAAGGCTTCAAAATTATCTAAAATGTTTAAAAAGCACAATTTTTTAAATCTGAATACTTCAGGATATGATCGCCAGGACTACATGCTATCAGCATCCTTTTTTAATTGGGGACTTAGAAAACAGATAAAATGTTAAAAAACTGTGTTGAAAAAAATCGGTCCATGTTAAGATATAACCCACCTACAAACGTCCTCTTTAAATTTGGAAAAAAACTACTCTTAAAACCGTGTTATAATAATTTGCTTTCAAAATTTAGCAGGTAAAAGTATTTACAAAGAATCATTCCAAATTTTAAAGAAATCGGACCAGTTCTACTTGTAGTCCCCTTACAAAGCATTGTTCCGATGTTTATATAAATAACTCAAAACTCACGAAAAGAAAATATTTAACAAAAATGTTAGTCGTGTTTGTTAAACGTGTAACTTTATCAAATCTCATCATAATTGGACCATTTTTACACAGAAAAAAATAAAAATGAATTTCAATTACGAAATTCGTTGATTCAATTAAAAAATTAATTGATTTCGGACGTATCACGAAAATGCGCATATTAATTACTCATTTTGTTTGAAAACAGTTTTAAAACTTAATTAAATTGTTAATTGAATCAATTAAAGTTTTAATTGAAAATAAAATGAAAAACCAATTAAAATTGTAATTAAATAAATATATAAAAAAAAAATAATATAAAATTGAAAATCAATAATATTGATTTATTGATTCACATAAAATTTTTAATTGAAAAAAGACTAAAACTCAATTTAATTTTAAAAGTTGAACTTCAAAAAATGCCTAAAAATAAATAAACATAGAATGTTTTTGTTTTACATTATTATATTATTTTCTTTATTAAATATAAACACTTGGTATAGTTTTGCATAGAAACATTATAGTAGTATTTTAAAATATCAATAACTATTTAAAACATTTTTATTTTTAAATCTTGTTATTGCATGCATTTTTGTCGCCTTAGTAAAGTTGAATCAAAAAAAAATTGTATTATATTTCAATGTGCAAAACACAACTGTACACATTTTATTATCAAAACAATTTATCCGCAACGACCGCTCGCCTTAAAGAAAACAATAAAACTAAATTTTTTTGTTGCTTTCATGTATTCATTGGCTGCTACCACCAAAACATACAAAACAATAGTTCAAAATTTTTTTTTGTTGTTTTTTGCATTTTATTTTTTCATTTGCTACTAACACTAAAGCATATAAAACCGGTTTCGTTTGTTTATTTTATTTTTATTTTCAGTAAAGTTAAGAATTCAATTAAAACATTAATTGAATCAATTAAAATGTTTAATTGAAGTTAAATTTAATATCAAATCCATTTTTAATTAAAAAAAAAATCACGATATTATTTTCTGTGTAGACTTACAATTAATTAGTTCTCATAAAAAAATTTAGCTCGATATTCAGTAAAATCGGTCTGTTGGCAGTAAAAAAGCCTAATTCCCTCAATTTTAGCTTCTGAGCTAGGGATCTAATGAGCCCATGTTTGGACTTGAGAAACATTTTTGGGAAAAACTGGTGTGGAGTATAATATGGTCGGTCTTGACCGATTTACATTTTCTCACTTGTTTCTTTTATGTGGGGGGGTCGCGAGAAATATGAAATATGAAAAAGGGGTCGCGAAGCAAAAGTTAGTGAGAAGCTCTGCGATAGATGGACAGACGGACGGACAGACGGACATCGCTAAATCGACTCAAAAAGTAATTCTGAGTCGATCGGTATACTTTAAGGTAGGTTTAGGACCAATATTTCGGGTAGTTACAAACATTTATTAAAAAGATTAAAAGGCATATTGATGAGATTTTTTTTACGAATGACATTCATTAATTCTTAGATTTTTTCTATGAATCTAACAAAATCTATGAATTCTATGAAATATTTCACAATACTACTGAATATTCATTCAGCCAATGAATTGTTTCATAGATTCTATGAATTTGGTTTTATGAAATTTGTTTATAGATGTTATGAACAATAATTCTTTCTTTTTCATGAAAATTTCAAATGCTTTATTTAACCTTCGTAGGTGTTAAACGTGTAGGAACTTTGGCAACCTTATAAAATCTGAGTATATGTATTTGGAAAACTTCTACTCATTAAAAAAATTTCACCCGATATTCAATTAATTCAGTCTATACGTAACAAAAATAACCCTATTTCTCTCTAATTTCGTTTGTGTCTGCTTTCACACAAGTTTATTATCAAACAAGAAACACATCCAATCGGATCCTTTTTTGGACTTGGTACCCATTTGCCAAAAAACACTGGTGTAAGGTATTATATGGTCGGTCTTGACCGACTATAATTTTCTTAATTGTTCGATTTTAAAGATTTCATTTGTTAAAAGCCTTTCTGCTGTAAAATTTCTGCTTGAATTCACTCATGTTTTTCCTTTGAATATTTTCAACAAAATAAAACAAAAGAAAATAAATTAATATTTGTTATATTAAAATAAAGAAGAACAAAAAAACTCCCAAGATAAATAACTAATTTAATTTCGTTACACGTATTAGACAGAAGAAAGGATCTTAAGGAAAAATCAAAAACATATACTCAGCCTAACAAAAACTGACAATTAACTTTGTAATTTTCACACTAGACATACATACACTCGGAAAAAAGTTTAGTAAAAGAATTTCGATGTGCAGTGTGAGTTAAAAAAAATAAAAAAAATTTCAGAAAATGTTAAATAATGACAAAGCAACATGCATACAGCAAGGGACGATCAACGGAAACAACTCTTCATGAGCTCGTTGGTACCATCGAGAGATCGCTTTCAGTAAAGGAGTACACTATGGTGGCCTTTATTGATATTGAGGGGGCTTTTAATAATGTCATCCCAGAATCGATAATATTGGCATTGTCTGTTCTGGGAGTAAAGCGTGAAATCGTTTTAATGGTGGAAAACCTACTTGCCAATAGACGTATAATGTCTGAATTGGGAGCGTCCGTCATATCTCGGTTTGTCAATAGGGGCACACCACAAGGAGGTGTTCTTTCGCCGCTTCTTTGGAACCTGGCACTGAATTCAATGCTACTATCTCTAGAAGCACGTGGTTGTCATGTTGTCTCATATGCTGACGATGTCGCGATATCGGTAAAGGGGAGGCATCTGCCAACATTGCGGGACATTCTTCAGGGTTCTTTGAAAGATCCGTCTAAATGGGCAAGAGACTGTGGTCTAGGAGTTAATCCTAGTAAAACAGAGCTTGTTTTGTTTACAAGGAAAAATAAGATTCCGGCTTTTGATCCTATTTCTCTGGACGGTACTGAGATCACCTTCTCAGATGGAGCCAAGTATCTTGGAGAATTTCTAGATAGGAAGCTGAATTTCAGGTGTAATATTGAGGAACGTTTTCCAATTGCCCTGTAAAAGGGCAATTGGAAAACGATGGGGTTTTAGCCCTCAAGTCGTTCATTGGATCTATACAGCAGTGGTGCGTCCAATTTTGCTGTATGGAATCATTGTCTGGTGGCCTGCTTTAGAAACAAAAGCGAACTGTGTCTTTATAACGAAGGTACAGAGAATGGCGTCAATGTGCATCACTGGTGCTCTTCGTACTACACCTACGGCTGCATTACAAATTCTCCTTCATCTGATACCATTGGACATATTGGGTAGGCAGTATGCGGCTGTGTCGGCAATTCGACTTTATAGCACGCTGCAATGGAGGAGCAGTGTTTACCAGGCAGAGATGCTGGCAATAAAAGAAGTGGCTGACTGGTTGAGCTGCAATGTCTTGTCTACAACCGCAGTCAACATCTATACTGACAGTCAAGCCGCGGTCAAGTCCCTGGATTCAATGTTTCTGAAAACAAGATCTGCCCTTAACTGCCGCACGTCTTTAAATGAGATGGCCAAGCAGTTTAACATACGACTCATATGGGTCGCAGGGCACAGAGACATTCCAGGGAATTGCAAAGCCGATGAGCTTGCAAGACTAGGAACTACCTTACAGGTTCCAACAGAATTGAAATGTGTTGGTATGCCTCTAGAAACTTGCAAGTAAAATCTACGGCTTTGTTCTGGGACGGAGACTAATCAAAGATGGGCAAATGGATGGACGTGTGAGACAACACGATTGATTTGGCCTTCTCTTAATCAGGGGCGCACAAGTGAGCTGATATCGCTTCCAATAGGAGAGATCTCGACGGTGGTTTCTATAATTACCGGACACTGTCTTATAGGGAAGCACGCAGTGCGGTTAAATGTGCCGTCGAATGACTTTTGCCGAAGTTGCATGGATGAAGAGGAGTTGGAAACTATCGAACACTTTATTTGCCATTGCCCGGCACTTTCTGGTCAGAGACTTGCTTCACTGGGATCTAGGGAGCTGTACGATCTTTCTGATTTGTTGGATTTCAAAATTCAACATCTAAGGAGTTTCATAAGAAGCTCAAACTGGTTTAACGACAGGGACTAGTAGGGAAACCTATTACGGTCCCGTGGTATCACAATGGACCTCAGAGTCTACGTGTGTTGACGTAAAACGTCAGCAGCCACTTACAACCTAACCTAACCTAACCTATCTGCTTCAACTATTTCAGTGGTTACTTATTGATATACAAATAATGCAGTCAGTAATGAGTGGTCATTACAAAGTCTTTAAAATGTTAATTACTTGTTATTTTCAAGTTTATTTAAGTAATTTTCGATAGACAGCTTATAGTTTTATATCCAAATAAATGTTACTCAAGTTTTCCCTTTCATTTATTACTAATTTATTTTTCTTAAGTGTATTCATAATCAAATAACAAGTTAGTAATTTATTTTTCTCCTTCGAAAAACCAAAAAAAAAAAAAACCTACTAACCAGAAAAATAGCAAAAACAGCAACCATCACAAATCACAAAATAAAAAAAAAAAACTAGAAACGACAACTAATTAAATGATGAAAATCTTTATCAACTTCCTTACGGAAAATTATATTTTATGCTACAACTAACTAGTTGTTGTTCGTTGGTTCGTTTGTTTATTTGTTTTGTTTTTCCAACAAGAAATTTCCACAAAAAATCAAAAAAACAGGGGCAACCAAGCAATTAGGCTTGGTCGGTTGATTGTCTGATGTTTATAAATGATTGCAAGAATTTTAGTCCTTTTTTTGTTAATACAAATATAAACAAACCAAATAGTAAATAGAAAGTCCTTGTTAGAGTATCGTCTAAAACAAAAAAATATACATAATCATCCTTATCTAGCTACTAGCATAGTAGTTTTTCATGTCTCATCAATGATTTTGGATTTGATAAAAACAACAAAATTAATTAAACTAATGATGCTTATCAAAATGCTGTGATGCTAGAGATTTTTCAAAACATATTCAAGGCTGTTGTTTTTATAGTTGGCATATTTTATCACATAAATTACAATTTGCATGTTAAACTTAAACATCAAAAGTAAAGTCAGCAAGGCCCAAAATGAGGAAAAATCAAGTAAAAAATATTCGGTCTTACCAAATGTACTGATACCCTCATTGTCAAAAATATTATTTGAAAAAAAGAAATTAAAAATAAAGTTTTTCGCAAAAAAAAATAAAAAATTTTGAAAAAAAAAATCCGCAAACTTTTTTGCGATTTTGACCAACATCAACTTTCTGTCCTTATATTTTCGTTCGTAACTTTTGAACCGCTAAACCGATATTGCTCAAATAGGAGATATAACAAGTGACAGTGTTAAATTCGGCTGTGCCGAATCTTTTATACCCTCCAACACCATGAAAAAAAAAAACAGGGGCGTTTTTTTTTTGGTGGGGGGGAGGGTGTTTCGGTGGTGGGAGACAACCTTCCTGGAAAAAACAGGGGCGTTTTTTTTTGGTGGGGGGAGGGTGTTTCGGTGGTGGGAGACAACCTTCCTGGATCCAACTACAGGACTTTGAACTTCTTCTGACATAAAAAATGTTTCGTTTGCTAAGCAAAAGTACAAAAAATGGCGTTTTTTCAGAGGTTGGTTTAGTTCTTAAAGGGGGAACTTTTTCCCCCGCAGTCCGATTTTGCCCATCTGCGAACTTAACTAGCCGATGACTATTAGACATATTCTTGCCAAATTTCAGGAGCCTAGCTCTTTTATTTTGGACTGTATCGTGTCATCCACAGACGGACGGACGGACATCGCTAGAATGTCTTAGAATCCATCACTGATCAATAATATATGTACATTATGGGATCCCCGACCGATATTTCAATGCGTTACACACGGAATGACAAAGTGAGTATACCCCCATACTGTGGTTGGAGGGTATAAAAATAAACTATAATGAGTGTTAAATTCGGCTTTGCCAAATCATCTACACTCAAAAAAAAAAACTGTAATGTTAGCAAAAAAAGCTTGTAAACCTACAAGAAAATTTGCTGATTTTGAACCCACAATTTTTTTTGGTAAAGTTAGCAAAAATGTTGTGGCAAAAATTAGTTAACAGTTTTTTTTTTTTATTTCAACTTAGTTCATACACATTTGAGGACCCCATTGGGTTCGGACCCGATAGGTCCAGACCCCGATGGGCCTAGACCTAGTTGGGTTCCTTAAAAATCGTCATAGTTTTTAATCCAAAATTTGTGTCCGTTTCGCTCTACCTTGGTTAGTTTTTGGGATACGTGATTTTATGGGACCACCGGGGTTTTGAGAATTACAAAACTCGATAACTTCAAAAATATTACTCGGAGAGCTTTTGATTATTTTTCGGTCTTGTTCTATGTATTGAGAGCTACAAAAATGGTTTTGGACTTTTTGTTGTGTCGGCAATATTTACCGAGATATGAGCATTTTAAAATTTTCGGGAATGCTAACTTTTTTGGATCCAAAGTTAGGGCCCGTTAGGGTCCACACATGTGAAGAGGGCCGGCGATACTATGGAGACCTCGAGAACCAAAAATGGCCTCCATTTTGCTCTATCTGGCTTAGTTTCCGAGATAGCGCCATTTTAAGTTTTCTGAAAATAAAAAAAAATTTACCATTTATTTTGCTAATATTAGCAAAAAATCTTGTAAAAATGTTGTCAACTCAATTTCAAATCTTAGCAAAAGAAATTAGTTCAAAGTTTGTTTAAAATTGCTAATGTGCTAAATGAAGTTTACAAGAATTTTTTGCTTACATGCTAATCTCAACTAAAAATTTGCTAAAAGTTAGCTAACTAGCATTAGCAAAAAAAAATTAGTAAATCTACTAACGTATTTTTTTGAGTGTAGATTCTGAGCGATTTTGTTCATTCAGAAAAAGTCTCAGATTCTGAGACATTTTTTGTATAGCAAAATTTTCAGATTCTGAGACATTTTTGAGGCATTTGTGTATAGAGAAATTCTCAGATTCTGAGACATTTTTCGTATAAAAAAATTCTCAGATACGGAAAATGTCTCTGATTCAGGTACATTTTTCGCATAGAAAAAATTCTTAGATTACACCGCTCTACAAATCTGAGGTTTGTCGCTGCGTTTTGAATGAAACCAAAAAAAGTTTATAGGTTTTGGTTTCCCGATTCCAAAACGATCATTCAAATTTTTCTATCACGTCACAATTTTGAGAAAATCGCGGTTAAAGTGTCAAAATAGGCCAATCTTGGGCATTTTTGTGCGCCTGTAAAATAAGATCCTGACATGCGAATGGCTTGATATTAAGCTCATTCAAAAGTGCGTAATTTTCTCTTTAATACAAAATCAAATTTTCTTGGAATTTAATTTTTTATAATGGTAAAAAAATCATTAGCCAAAAGTGACTTAAATCTAATATTTACGTGTGCATTTGAATGGAAATTTGTTAAAAAACATGGAAATTTGATAAACCAAATATTTTAAAAATGGAAGGTTTTTTGTTAATAATTTTTTTACCATTTTAGAAAATTAAATTCCAAGAACATTTTATCTTGTCTTATAGAGAAAATTACATACTTTGAATGAGATCGATACCCAGTCAATCGCATGTCACGATCTTATATTATAAGCTTTAAAAAAGGGTCCAAAATGGCCTTTTTCGGCACTTTAACCGCGAATAACTCAAAATCCTGACGTGATAGACATATTTGGGACGCATTCTGAGACATTTTTCGTATAGAAAAAATCTCAGACTCTGAGACATTTTCTATAAATAGTAAAAGTCTCAGATTCTGAGACATATTCCGTATAGAAAAATTCTCAGATTTTGAGAAATTTTTCGTATAGAAAAATTCTGATTTTGAGAAATTTTTCGTATAGACAAATTCGCAGATTTTGAGAGATTTTTCGTATAGAAAAAGTTTCAGATTCTGTGATATTGCATCACTTGAGAAATTGATTTAGGCCGATTTAGATTTTTTTTTAGTGTTCGTCATAGTCCAAGTTATATTTTTACTTGAAGAAAAAATTTATCCCGTACAAATTTTCGATTTAACTAAAATCAGCAAACGGCTAGACCGATTAGGCTTATCTTTTTAAATGTTCGCCATAATCCTACTTAAGTTTTTACGGAACGCAAAATTGTCCTCGTCCACCTTTTGATACCCTCCACTCTAGTAATATAGAGGGTATATATAAGTTTGTCATTCCGTGTGTAACACCTCGAAATATTGGTATAGGACCCCATAAAGTATTCATGATTCTCTAACTTTACGGAGGCACCTAAAGTTTGGCATATACACTCAAAAAAAAAACTCTAATGTTAGCAAAAAAAGCTTGTAAACCTACAAGAAAATTTGCTGACTTTGAACCCACAATTTTTTTGCTAAAGTTAGCAAAAATGTTTTGCCAATAATTAGTTAACTGATTTTTTTTTTTTGAACTTAGTTAATACACATTTGAGGACCCCATTGGGTTCGGACATAATAGGTCCACACCCCGATGGGCCTAGACCTAGTTGGGGTCCTTGGAAATCGTCATAGTTTTTGATCCAAAATTTGTGTACGTTTCGCTCTACCTTGCTTCGTTTTTGAGATACGTGATTTTAGGGGATCACTGGGGTCTTGAGAATTACAAAACTCGATAACTTCAAAAATATTACTCGGAGAGCTTTTGGTTATTTTGCGGTCTTGTTCTACGTGTTAAGAGCTACAAAAATATGAGCATTTTAAATTGTAGCTGAGCATTTTAAAATTTTCGGGATTTTAACTTTTTTGGATCCAAAGTTAGGTCCCATTAGGGTCCACACATGTGAAGAGGACCCGCGAAAGTATGGAGATTATAAGAACCAAAAATGCCCTCCATTTTGCTCTATCTGGCTTAGTTTCCGAGATAGCGCAATTTTAAGTTTTCTGAAAATAAAAAAAAAAAATACCATTTATTTTTGCTAATGTTAGCAAAAAATCTTGTAAAAATGTTGTCAACTCAATTTCAAATTTAGCAAAAGAAATTAGTTCAAAGTTTGTTTAAAATTGCTAATGTGCTAAATGAAGTTTACAAGAATTTTTTGCTAACATGCTAATCTCAACTAAAAATTTGCTAAAAGTTAGCTAACTAGCATTAGCAAAAAAAATAGTAAATCTACTAACGTATTTTTTTGAATGTATGTTGCACATTTACCTGGTCTGGTTGGTATTGCAATCCAGCGAAATCAGTCCAGTGGTTCAAAAGTTATGAGCAAAAGACTGAATTTCGGCAAGGGTTTTTCTTAAATTTACGAGATAACTTTCGAAAGGCAATTCTGAGGATGCTGAAGCTTGGCATATACATTTGTGTTTCCCTAACCTAGCTCGTATTAAATTTCAGACAAATCGGTCGAGTGGTTCTAAATTTATTAGAAAAACCGTGAAATTCAGATTAGTTTCACCTTAAATTCACGTGTTGAAAATAGAGCTGCAAAACTATCGATAGTCGTCCCATTCGATATTTTCGATAGTTTGTTTTTAAACTATCGATACTATCGATAGTATCGGTATTTTAAGGAATTGTACGATTTTGCCTAAAATTAATTTTTTTTTCATTACAACTTGGTACTTCTGAACTCACAAATGACAGTTTTTGACGTTCACTGCAATTTCAGTCTATTTTGACTCACTACGGCGATCTTCCACCATGCCCTGCTTGTTCTGTTCGGACCTTAAATTTCGCAATAACAACAACAAGAGACTACTATCATTGCATTAATACTTCAAAAAGTAGAATTATTCCAAAATGACATAAAGATTTTTAAAACGGTTCACTTTTTGATTAAGTTTTCAGCAAGTGACAATATTTTTGAAGCTAATATTTTTTTTGGCGATAGTATCGCTATCGGGTAAAAATTATCGATAGTCCTTTTAAACTAAAACTATCGATAGTACCATCGATAGTTTTGGAGCTCTAGTTAAAAACATATTTTAAAAACATTGGTAAGTCACAAAAATATTTTACAACGTATTTTTGTCTCTCAAAAATATTTTTACACTAAAAAAAAAATACACCCGAAAAAAATTTTACACTCAAAAAAAAAATAGTAAATTATTTATTTTTTTTTTTCAAAAATTCCTTAAAAAAAAGTTTTTTTAAACAAAATAAAATATTTCTAATCAAAAATGTTTTTTTTTCACGTTAGAAAATTTACTGACACCTAAAAAGGGCAAGGTGGAGGATAGTCATAGATTCGGCCAAGTCGAATTTAACTTTTCTACTTGTTTTATCTGAAATCGGTGGGCCGGTGGACCGATTTGACTATTTCTTTTTAAATGTTCGTCAAAGTTGAATTAAGGTTTTTACGAAAAGATAAATTGACACGCCTACTTTTTCGCTAAATTTGTTTGATATATATAAAATCGGAGAGCGGCTGGACCGATTTGTTCTAAGCTAATTTATAAAATATTTATCATAGACCAAGTTTGAATTTTACGAAAAGAAAATTGAAATACACTTCTACACTACGTCCACATTTTTTTCGGTTGGCCAGCAGCATTGACCGGGCCAGCTAGTCTTTACTAAATTTACATAATTTAAAATTTTTAAATCCTTAAATTATTTTAACACATTTATACAAAAATTTACCATTACAAATTTTTTGTTTGTTATTGAGATTTCCCAAAAGATACCAAATCTTATTTATTATCTTGCTTACAAATCATTTGAAAGCATTGTATGGTTTTTAGTATTTCCTTCTGCACAGCTCAGTTAGTAGGTTGCCATGAAAACAATTAAAAATGTTCCAAAACATACACCAACTAACCAACAAAACACCAAAAAAAAAGAAAATATCTTATCTGTTCAACACGAAACACCCTCTCACAGAATATGTAAAACTAAAAAGTTTTACCTGAAATTCTTTGGAATACCACCTAAGCTGTCGTAATTTTAATTTATTATCATAAAATTTGCAGATACCAAAACGACAAAAAATTTAAAACGATAAACGAAAAAGAAAACCAGAAGTAGTTTCCACTAAACACCAGTAGCATTTTCACCAGTCTCCATTTCAAAAAAGAACCAAAAAAAAGCTGCTCCAACCATGAATTTGTTATATAGTCATATGTAGGTAAAACATACTTACGTACCTATTTTGTATTTAACAAAAGGTGCTTTGGTAAATTATAGTGTTTTAAAGGTTCCATCGTTGGCTTGGGTTGACAACGAATATGGAATATGGTAGATGATTATGATGTTAAAGTCATCGTTGTTGTAAAGCATTAACACAAAATTTGTTCATAAATATTTTGCAAAAAATATGTGCAGCCTAACTCCAAAGAGTATGTGACAATCCCAACAGCGTTTGAAATATCTATAAACCAAGTACCTGAATACCAAATCCGCCAACCAACCAACCCACCACAAAAATTTAAAAACTCATACTACACATTTTTTTTTTTTTTTTTTGCATTCTCCCAATATGGTCATTAATCACGTAAAGGTGATTTTAATATACACATAACTTGGAAAATGAACAAAAAAAAAAAAAAAACACAAAAAATATTTGTGAAAAATTTGTTAAACGTGAAAATAAGATGAAAAAGTAAAAAAAAATATAATAGAAGAAACGTTCAAAAATTAATGTTTAATACTCAAATACCATACTGAAGCTAAAAAAATAAAACAAAGTTAGGGTAACGCTTATCTTTGGTATCAATGGTACTAATAATGCTCAATAGTGGACTTTTTATAAGGTCTTATCCTAAGTCTTATTCTTTCAATATAATATCAACTGAATTTCAATTGATCTTTTTCGTTTTTTTTTTTTGAGAAAGATTAATCCAGCTCAAGGTCATATTTCTTTTCCTAATCATCACGATGATATTGTCAAAGTAGGAATTTTCAAGAAATCATTCAGAAAGTTATTGGTTTTAAATTGAATGGTTTGATCGTTTTGCAAGACTTACTCTACACGTGTTTCGGAATACGTCAAATTTCATTGTAAAGGGTATTTAGCAAATTGACAATCGTTAGCGGCAAACATAAAGTCTTATATTCGTATGTAAGTAGACATAGACATTTCTCATTTAACTTTTCTAAAAATTAAAAGACATCCTGGTTCGTTTTTACTAGTTTCATATAGTCCAGTTATCATCAGAAAACTTGTAATGTTTTTAAATATTTTTTTTTCATCATCAACATTTGTTTATCAATTTTTTTTTACCAACTCCAACTACAGTATGGGGGCATACTCACTTTGTCATTCCGTGTGTAACGCATCAAAATATCGGTCTAGGACCCCATAAAGTATATATGGACATTTCAATTTAACTTTTGATTTTAAGATTTAAAAAATATTAAAATTTTTTTGAAGGCACATCAAAATCGTTTAGTACGCATATAAACATGCATTTAGTAAGTTCAAATCCATTCGCGTGAAGAACTTTCAGCTGACGGCGCGAAAGTTATGGCGGTTTAAAGATTTTAATTAAAAACAAAAAATCTAAAAATTACAACTATTATTAGAATTTAATTTTAAATCAACGTTAATTAACGTTTCATACTATTCCCAATAAAAACCGGATAAATTACGTCCATTAACGTGGATATACAATCAGATTTTTACGTTAAAAGTTTGTTTTCGAAAGTAGCTTGATATGCAATTTACGCGAAATCTAATGACGATGGACCAAATTAAAGATCATATTCGGATTTAGCACCCTTAAATTAGTTAAGAAACATGTGCATTAGCAAAATTGTGAATTTTTAAAAGTGATGCAATTTCTGATTAATGAAATTTTGAAAAATGCATAAAATCCACAATCCAAAATTCATTTATGCCGCTCAGTTTTGGGATAAAGCTTTATAAGTACTGGCAATTGCCATTTATAGAAATTAATTTCTATTAGCGGTTTGGGTGTGCCCTGGCGGTTTATCTGGAGACAAAATTGGCGCGTTTTCAGCGTACAGTTACATTAAGTCCCAATTTTTGCACACGATCCATAATACGCATTACAAGCAATCGTCTGACGGGTATATTTTAAATTTAAATTCTTTTCGCGTGAAAATACAAGCAAAAGTTTAAAATCGTGAAATGTCAGATTTTTGCAAAATTTTTGCTAATCAAAATTTTAACACGCTATATCGATTTTATTATAAAAAATCAAAAAATATTTGGATCACGCGATGTGCTGGCCACTTTTAAGAAATATTGCGAATGTGCCTCGCAAAAAAGTGGATTTTTGATGACTTTCACGTTTTGTCTCTCAACCTTTGTCTAGCTAGTACTCCGCTCCTATTGAGGGCACATTGATGAGACTGGTTTTAAACTGTAGGGAATTATGATAGCTGTCATTCTTTGTATTAGCTTTTGAAAAGTATGAAGCGGCGCAAATTTCCTGATCAAAAAACGACGAAAAATTGAAAATGAAGAAATTTTAACTTCAAACCGTTACCACCAAATAACTTTTTTATTATTGATGGCACATCAAATTCATAAATACGTCTTTTTTGACCAAGTATAGGGACCATATATTTTAAATCTTCGGAGAATACGTTGGACGGCGCAAGTACAATAGGCCAAAGAGTACATAATTTTTATGAAATTTCAATCGACTTTTCCACATTTCGTAAGTTTGATTGTCGCTAACTACCGCAAATTAAGATTTTTGGCCTTAAGTGTTTGTAAGCTAATTGCATTAGAAGTCCTTTAATCATTTCTTTCAGCCATTTGAATGCAATTAAAAAAAGTTTTTGCCAAAAAACCAAAATTTCAAAGAAATGAAAAGTTAAATGGAAATGTCCATATATACATTTATGAACAGTAGACCACCCAAATTTGCAAAAGTATATTTTTCTTCGCTCTACCGGCAGTTTCTGATAGATTGGTCATAAAAAATAATATCTGTGTAAGAACTGGATCTCTCGGTTGCATACAGGCCAGTCGATTTGAACTTTTGACCCCAAAAGTGACCTAAAAGCACTGCAAAGCTTTTAAGAGCCATAACTCTTAAAATATGCGTTTTTCGAAAAAATATTATATAAGTTTTATTTTGCAGAATAAGAAAGCAAACATTTCGTTCATACAAATTTTTAGCCTAAGTCTAAGACATCGTGGTGTTTTTGGCGGTTAAAATAAAAATTTATGTAAAGACTTCATTTAAAACGACCCTCGTTAAAATTTGGACGGAGACTCAAATAGTCGGTATCCATTATTTTGTAGAGTAAGATATGTAGTTTTCATAAACCAATTACATTTGGAATTTATATGGGTAATTTCATTACAGAAGAGCCCAAAGCTGACTTTGAAGTTTCGATTATCCAAATGCTGTATACAAATTTGTAAAATTACCTTATTTTAAACGACCCTCGTTAAAATTTTAATGGATTACAATCGGTTTCTATGATTTTGAAGAGTTAAAAATGCAGATTTCAAACAAGTGTTGAAAAGTACATGCATTTTTAGCATTAATTGAAAACATGTTAGCAAAATACTATATGAAAAATACTTGGCATCTTATTACATTTGAAGAATAAAAAAATGTTATTAGAGTAGAAATTTTCAATGAATTTCATGATTTGGATTGTATTCAAGTAATCTGCCACACGTTAGATGCCTGGGGAAGTTTTAATAACTTGGCTGATTTTCAACCGATTTTAGTTTTTAGTACCTTATTAGAGAGGCATTTTACTCCAAATCAAAATTCTTTAACCACTTGAATTCATATTTAACTTAAAAGAAAAAAAAAACAGAAACAATCATATTTTTAACTTAAAATAAAAAAAAAAACAGAAACAATCATATTTTTCCTTGTAATCCGTTTTTTAAAATTCAAGGCCGATGCGGGACGCCTTACTCATGTCCAATAAACCTAAATTTTTATGAGACATATTTTTACTAACAAATGAATGTATCTAGGGTAAGTTATGGTTAATGTCTTCCAATTTAATTATTTTTGGAGCACCATGTAATATATACCAGAGTCTAAAAAAAAACTGCAATTTTCAAAATTTGAAAAAAATAGAACTAATTGTGCTCACATCTCGAATTATGGATTAAAAATTGTGTAATTTAGAGTAGAATTTTTTTGACTTTTTAAAAAAAATCGAAGGTTTCGGACTTTTTCAAAAATTAGATTTTAATTTTATACGTTAAAAAGTAAGTGATAATTAATTCGAATAATTTTTTAACATTTTTTTTTCTAAAACTACATTTAAATACCAACAAAACGTAGTCCAACTTATTGTAAGATATCTATATTTTTTACTGGTCAAAATTAATGGAAAATTTCAATTTTTTATTTTTTTTTGGAAAAAAACGCCATTTTAAAAAATTGATTACTCAACACCAACTTGGTATAAAAGTCTGAAAATTTGAGTGAAAGTTGCATTTAATACGTTCTAAAATATATCAAAAAAAATTAATCGAAGGGGGTCGGGTCTAAAAGTGAGTGATTTGGCCTGGAATTCCCCAAATATTTTCCGAAAAGTACACATCTAACTCTTCAAAATCATGGAAACCGATTGTAATCCATTAAAATTTTAACGAGGGTCGTTTAAAATAAGGTAATTTTACAAATTTGTATACAGCATTTGAATAATCGAAACTTCAAAGTCAGCTATGGGCTCTTCTGTAATGAAATTACCCATATAAATTTCAAATGTAATTGGTTTATGAAAACTACATATCTTACTCTACAAAATAATGGATTCCTACTATTTGAGTCTCCGTCCAAATTTTAACGAGGGTCGTTTTAAGTGAAGTCTTGACATAAATTTTAATTTTAACCGCCAAAAACACCACGATGTCTTAGACTTAGGCTAAAAATTTGTATGAAGGAAATGTTTGCTTTCTTATTCTGCAAAATAAAACTTATATAGTATTTTTTGGAAAAACGCATATTTTAAGAGTTATGGCTCTTAAAAGCTTTGTAGTGCTTTTAGGTCACTTTTGGGGTCAAAAGTTCAAATCGACTGGCCTGTATGCAACCGAGAGATCCAGTTCTTGCACAGATATTGTTTTTTATGGTCAATCTATCAGAAACTGCCGGTGGAGCGAACAAAAAAAAACTTTTGCAAATCCCATACATTTTTTGGGTGGTCTAATGAACAGTGACATTATAGCGATGCCCGTCCTCTGTAGTTAACACGATACAGTCCAAAATAAAAGAAATTGGGCACAAAAATGTCTTATGTTCCTAGGCAGGTTAAGTTCGTAAATGAGAAAAATCGGACCAGGGGGAAAAAGTTTCCCCTTAAAGAACTAAACTAACCTGTAAAACATACCATTTTTTTTACATGATTTTTTGTGTTTTTGTTTAACAAATGCAACATTTTTATGACACAAGTTTAAAGTCCTGCATTTTGAACCAGAGGATTAAAAATTGTGTTTTTTTTGTCCTCTCCACCACCCCCACCCCCTTTTGTGGGCGTTGATTTAAATAATGATGAACTTGAATTTCTTTAATGCAAAAAGCATAAGAATGAATTTTTAAACATATATTTCGAGAGGAAATTTGTCCCCCCAATTACCCCTACGGACCCTCCCCCAAACAGAAAAAGGAAACGCCCTTGAAATATTTTTTTTGCATATTGGATGGTATAAAAGATTCGGCATAGCCGAATTTAACACTCTTACTTCTTTTTCATAATTTTTTATACCCTCCGACCACAGTATAAGGGTATACTCACTTTTTTATTCCATGTGTAACGCATCGAAATATCGGTCTAGGACCCCATAAAGTATGTGGGGAATTCTATGCCAAATTGCACACTTTCGCGCCCGACCCCTTTTGATTTATTTTATTTTTGGATATGTTGAGTACATAATAAATGCAACTTGCTCACCAATTTTCAGCCTTTTATTGTAAGTGTTGAGTAATCAATTTTTCAAAATGGCGATTTTTCAAAAAAATTAGGAAATTGAAATATTCAATTAATTTCGACCGTAAAAAATATCGATGTCTTAAAAAAAGTTGAACAAGATAAGTTGGACAACGAAAAACAATTCGACACTTATTTTTTTTTTTTGCGGCCCAAAATCATTTTTCAGTTTTTTACGCCTATTTACTTAAATTTAATATAGGCATATTTGGTATCAGATAAAATGAATTTTAAATACCTACATCGTGATGCTAACAATGTGCCAAAAAAGTTACTATTTTTTGACTTGTTAACAAAAATGTCCTAAAGTGTTGGTATTTTACTCAATGTGACAAAAAGTTGTGCATGTTTGTACACGTTCTTTGCACACGAAGATAGGTTTCCCAAAGACTTTTTTATTTGGTAGGTAACATGGCTAGGTTTACTTGCATAGTATAGGAGATAAACGCAAAAAACTAAAAAATTACCGTTTCCAACAACCCCTTTCCCCCTCATTTTCACCCCGTAAATATGAATTTGCGTCGTGTCCGTTTATTTTTCATACTCTACAAAATAAAACAAATTCCATAAAGATCAGCGGGTGACACCAGGGAGACCTTCCTTGTTAGATGCATTTGTTTGGATGTAGAAATACGTCATGCAAAATTTCAAGATAATCGGACATGGGTAAGGTGTACCGCTTCGGCAATGAAGTTTAAAATATTCGATATTTTGAGATAAATTTGAATTGGAATGGTTACAGAATTATGATTTGGGGGTCAAATAGTTCTCTAATGAGGTATTAAAAACTTAAATAGGTTGAAAATCAGCCAAGTTATTACAACTTCCCCAGGCATCTAATGTGTGTCATACCACTTGATTAAGGAATACGACTCCCATTTTGGAAATTTATTGAAATTTTTTACAGTAATATTTAGTTTTATCCTTCATGTTCAAGTGTTATATTTTTTTGAATTTTCTAGCGATATCCGTGCGTCCGTCTGTCTGTGGAAGACATGATACAGTCCAAAATAAAAAATCTAGACTCCTGAAGTAAGTTCGGAGATGTACATAATCAGGCCAGGAGGGAAAAGTTCCCCCTTGAAAAAGTAAACCAAACTCTAAAAAAAACGCAATTTTTTACAGTTTTTTTGCCCTATTGTTGAGCAAATAAATTTTTTTTTATAGGCAGACGTTCAAAGTCTTGCACTTGGACCTAGACGACTTTAAAATTTATTTTTTTTTTGCCCGCCCCTTTTGTGGGCGTGGACATTCAAAAATAATTTAAAAATGATAAAGTTGCATTACTTAAGTGCAAAAATCATAATAAACGAATTTTTAAACATTCATCGAAAGGAGGAAAAGTTTCTCGACGACTCCTTCAAACCCAAAAAAAAAAAACCCTTTTCTAGTTTTTTTACAGGGTACAAAGAAATTCGGGATAGCCGTATTTCACTGGTATTTTTTTTATAAAATACAATATTTTCATCAAAATCCTATTTTTGGAAATTTTATTTTTTTGTTCGACTAAATGAACTCTAAAGATGCTAAATCTATTCAAAAAATTATTAAGTAATTCTAATATCCTGTTCTCACGTACAGCTAAAACCCGGTTTTAGCAAACAATATTTTTAGCACTTTCTTTATTCTATTACAGTAAATTGACAAAAAATTTTAGCTGTACGTGAGAACGGGGTATAAGATTGACTTAAAAGTGCCACCCTTTTTAACGTACATAAACTCACGTCAACTACTTAATAACAAAAATGAAGGGTTTGGCATGTGTTGATGATCATGATATTGCCGAAATCTTCATATATGTATGTTAGAGTGTCCCTTATTTTGGAAATGTTGGAAATGTTAAGACGGTACCCACTATTTTTTTCCATTTAACTAAAAAATAACTCAGGAAAAATTTTACGCCCCTACGAGCACGCCTTCCCTTCGCGACGGGACCTTAAAGATCGGGGACTTAAAAATCATTTTTCCATACAAACCAAAATGATATGAAAAATATTTTTTTATAAATATATATCATTAAAAGCAACATTGCAATTAAAGCCGTTGTTTGTCAAAACTAAAAAAAATAATTTTTAAAAAATTTTTACTGTAGGACCCAACGGTTGCATTTTTTTTTTTTTCGAAAAATTTTTTAGAAATAAAAGCCTTATCCCACCAAAATCAAATTTTTTTGTCGTGAATAAGGTAACCAACTAATATTATAATTAATAACAAAAAAACTAAAAATCAAAAAAAAAATTTTTTTGGTTTGTATGGAAAAATGATTTTTTAAGCCCCGCTCTTTAAGGCCCCGTCGCGTAGGGAAGGCGTGGTCGTAGGGGCGTAAAATTTTTCCTGAGTTATTTTCTAGTCAAATGGAAAAAAATGAGTGGGTACCGTCTCAACATTTCCAATATTTCCAAAATAAGGGACACTCTAATGTATGTATTTACTCTTACTTATGTGCTATTAACAATTTTGGTAATTTTTTTGCTTAGTAATTATATTTTATAAATCATAAATTCCATTCTCGTATATGAGATGTTTTTTAGCTATTTTGCAAGCCTCTTTTTTAAAGGTCTTTCAAACAATTTTGCCTTTTCCTTTCAAAGTGCTTTTTAACTAGTTTTTTATATATACAAATACCCAGGGAGAAATTTACATTGGGTCCTACATTGGCAAAGTGTTGAAAGCGGGACAACAAACGTTGGCACAACAATTGTTTTACAAAAAATACTGTATTGTTCCAATATCTAAATGATAACGCCAGTTCTATCTGTGCTTATGGTTCTAGCTAACGTTGGAAAACTGTGAATAAAACAAAAAATACTGTACTGGCACAACATCTCAATGATTACGAAAGTCATAAAATAAAGGTCATTAAATTATTATTTTTTTTTATTAAATTAAAAATGCTTAAGGGGGCGGGGGGGGGGGGGGGAAATTGCAATATTATTTAAAAATATGCCTGAAATTTTAAAGTCGCGGACACAAAAATTTGCATTTGGAGTAAAAAAAATCAAGAAAATTTAAAAAAAGAACAATTAAATATTCTAAGCACCGAAAAAAAATTTTAAGTCCCGGACACAAAATTTTTTTTGGCCATTTTTATACCCACCAATCTAGTGATAGAGGGTATATATAAGTTTGTCATTCCGTTTGTAACACCTCGAAATATTGGTCTAAGGGCCCATAAAGTATATATATCGATTTTAAGACGATCTAGCGATGTCCGTCCGTCCGTCTGTCTGTCTGTTGAAAACACGCTTACTTTTGAAAGACTTTACGGAGGCTCCTGAAGTTTGGCACATATGTTGGACATTTACCTGGTCAGGTTGGTATTACAATCCAGCAAAATCGGTCCAGTGCACAGTGATTCGTTCCCATATATCGAGTGGGCAAAAATAGAATATTGGTCGCAGATTTCTGAAATTTGGTACATAAGCATTAAATTATCTAATCAAGAAAAAAACGAGTTTTTGGAAAAATCGGAGCAAGGACACGCCTACCCCTCATATATCCTGAAATTTAAATATGTGATTAAAACTACAAAAATGGTCACAAAATTCCCAAACTTTGTCAATATTACCAATTTTGATATAGTATTTTATGTGTAAATTTTTTTCTAGATTGAAGCAAGGACTCGTGTGGCTGCCATATATCCTTTTTCTTAAAAATGTTGCAAATCGCTCAAAAATTACTCGATACCCTTGAATTTTTTTGTAATAATTTGAATAAGTGATGTCAATGTGTGTGCCAAATTTAATAGTTTAATCACAAAAATAAAATAGAAAGAGTTGTCAACGATTTTCCAAATTTGGTACGCAAGCACAAAATTAATTAATAGAAAAAACAAAAAAAATTTTGAGCAAATCGGTCGAAGGACATTTGTACCTGTCGTATATCCTGAAATTTAAAAGTGGAGTTTTAGCCACAAAACTTGATATAAAATTACTTAACTTAGTTATTGTCTTAGAAATTTAGATAACTATCGACGTACAATATTTGTATTTTAATCTGAGCAAGGACTTGCGTGGCTGCCATATATCCTTTTTCTTGAAATCGCTGTAACTATATTAAAAATCTTTCAGTTGCTATCAAATTTTAAATATAGATTAGATCAAATGGCGTCAATAAGTGTGCCAAATTTCGTTGGGTTGCTTGCAGTAACAAAAAAGCCGGTAATATATCGTTTTTTTAAATATAGTCAAATATATAAAAATACATAATAAAAAAACAAAACATTCGCAACACTTATTTCCCATTGCAGTACGATAATAAATTTATTCAAAATAAGTTTTAGGTAAACTCGTTTAATACTTGCTTTATTTCTAAGTATATACCCCGTTAAATTTCTATAAAAAACTTGAAAAAAAAATTTTTTTTGGGGTACTTCAAATTTTTATTTTTCGTTTTTTTCAAAAACTTAGTTATTTTTATTATTTGATCGTATAGAAAACAGTCCAGGATGTTAAAAAAATCAATAAAAAATAATTTTTAAATTTTTTGGGGTACTTCAAATTTTTATTTTTCGTTTTTTTCAAAAACTTAGTTATTTTTATTATTTGATCGTATAGAAAACAGTCCAGGATGTTAAAAAAATCAATAAAAAATAATTTTTAAGTACGAACTTTTTTTATGTATCTCAAAAAAAATTTTGGTTTTGATTTGGGATACCAACGAAAATCAAATACTGGTTTTAAAGCAAAACGGCCCACTGTATACTTATTTTATCGAATTATTTACTATCTGGGCTATTCATAATGAGTAAATAAAATCTAATGTAGGTTTATTTGACTGATATTGCATGAATATTTGTCAAATAAACCTACTTTAAGTACACTTTAAGTATTATGAATAAATGCCTATAAATTTATGGTATACAATACAATAAATTCCTTTATATAAAAAAGCACTAAAATGTTGATGTATTTTTTAAATTTATTTACAGTAAATAAAATAAATAAAAAAAAATAATCCAATTTTAGATTTTTTTAAAAAAAAAATTTTTTAACTTAAAAAAAAAACTTAGTTATTTTTATTTTTTGATCTTATAAAACATAGTTAAAAATTAAAAAACAAAAAAATTTTATTCACGAACTTTTTTTATGAAGGCCATTAAAATTTGGTGATTTTGGGGATTTTAGTGAAAGTCATAGATAACTTTTAAAGCAAAACGGGCCACGTACTGCATAATTTTTTTCTGATTTTTTATTATATTTTTACAGAATACTATATAATATATCAATGTGTAAAGAAAAAATACTTAATATTGGATTTTTTTTCTAATATTTTTTCCATTAATAATATATTGAAAAAAATTAAATAAAGACACAAAAAAAACCTAACTTTTTTCCAACTTCAGACAAAAACTTAGTTATTTTTATTGTTTTCCCTTATAAACCATAGTCCGAGCTATCGAAAAAGCGAAAAAAATAATTTTTTAACTCACGAACTTTTTTTATGCATTCCATCAAAATTTGTCAATTTTTGGGGATTCGGTAGAAAAAATATGGATTTCAGAGCATTACAAAAATGTATTTTAAGATAAATTCTAAAAAATTGCAAATACAACTTTTAGCAAATATATTTAAGTAACTTTTGCAAAAAAAATCTTCATTGATTTCTTTAAAATTCGATTTTTTATAATTATTTTAGTAAACCTATAAAAATCAATTTTTAAGTTTTACCACAATAGCGTTGAATTTCCATACTTTAGCGCCCTCTTGTGGCAACATATGACTTCTTAAAAATAAGAAAAGGACATATTTCTTTTAGTTTACTATTAAACTGTAAAAATACAAAAAATCATCAACATTGAAGACATACTTTCTTTTTTTGATTTTTGCCAATGCAACGAATCACTGTGCAGTGGTTCAAAAGTTATGAGCAAAAGACTGAATTTCGGCAGGGATTTTTCATGGATTTACGAGATAAAACACACGGTATCTTTCAAACGACAATTCTGAGAGTGCTAAAGTCTGGCATATATATTTGCCGTTCTTCTGTTCCGGTTCGCTTCAAATCTAAGCCAAATCGGTCCAGGGGTTCAAAAGTTATAAGCATAATCCTGAATTTCAGATTGGTTTCACCTTAAATTCACGTGTTGAAAAACCCTAGTTTTAAAAAAACAATCTTTAAAAACAATGATAAGCCCCAAGATTACTATACGGAGTATTTTTGTCACACAGAAATATTTTTACACTAAAAAAAAAAAAAATTACACTCGAAAAAAATTTTACACTCAAAAAAAAAATTAGTAAATTATTTTTTTTTTTACAACAATGAAAAAAAAAAGTTTTTTACTCAAAATAAAATATTTCTAATCAAAATTTTTATTTTTTTTTTCATTAAAAAATTTACTATCCTTTAAAAAGGGCATTGTGGAGGGCATTCATAGATTCGGCAAAGTCGAATTTAACTTTTATACTTGTTTTTTTTTTTGCGTTTTAAAGCAAAAAATTTCATAAAAAATGATTTTAAGAAAAAATTTAAAATTTTCTAAGTTCGATTTTTTTTTTTTTTTAAATTTAAGTCCATGACGAAAAATAATGTTGCCTTTTTTGCTTCTTGGATTATAAAGGTCTTTAAATATGTTTTAAGGAACATTTTTTTTAACAAACTTTAAATTTTTTTTATAGAAATTTTAAGTAATGAAAATATGTAATAAGAAATTTCGAAAAAAAAAATTTGTACATTTTCTACGGCCCAAACAAAGCGTAGTATTTTTTGCATACCCAGTGCTTTACCAGTACATTGGTTTTTATACTATTCGATATTTCTGCACAGCGTAGTATTTTTTGTGTAGCCAACTTTTAGCCAGTAATTTTCTTTGTACCGCTGGGTATTTTTCTTGCTGGGTATTTACTGCCAATGATTAATGCCTCTTCACTAAAAAATTAATGAGTATAATTGTATGGATTTTGCATTTTGCTATTTTGTGGCTCAGGCTGCTTAATAATTTGTAATTTTACTTTATGTCAAAGTCATACAGCTTTTCAAATGAAAAACTTGTTTTTAATGATTTTTATGATTTTCGTTTTATTTTTCATTCCACTTTGAAAAATTGTAAATTAATACTTTGCATTAATTTTTTTAACAAACTGACTGTTGAGAAAAATTAAAAGTTTTATTTTTATAATAGTTAATCGATATGGATTATAACACCGTCCGACAGTACACTCAAAATAATACGTTAGTAGATTTACTAATTTTTTTTTGCTAATGCTAGTTAGCTAACTTTTAGCAAATTTTTAGTTGAGATTAGCATGTTAGCAAAAAATTCTTGTAAACTTCATTTAGCACATTAGCAATTTTAAACAAACGTTGAACTAATTTCTTTTGCTAAGATTTGAAATTGAGTTGACAACATTTTTACAAGATTTTTTGCTAACATTAGCAAAAATAAATGGTAATTTTTTTTTTATTTTCAGAAAACTTAAAATGGCTCTATCTCGGAAACTAAGCCAGATAGAGCAAAATGGAGGGCATTTTTGGTTCTTAGAATCTCCATACTTTCGCGGGTCCTCTTCGCATGTGTGGACCCTAATGGGCCCTAACTTTGGATCCAAAAAAGTTAGCATTCCCGAAAATTTAAAAATGCTCATATCTCGGTAAATATTGCCGACACAACAAAAAGTCCAAAAGCATTTTTGTAGCCCTCAATACGTAGAACAAGACCGCAAAATAGTCAAAAGCTCTCCGAGTAATATTTTTGAAGTTATCGAGTTTTATAATTCTCAAGACCCCAGTGGTCCCCTATAATCACGTATCTCAAAAACTAAGCAAGGTAGAGCGAAACGGACACAAATTTTGGATCAAAAACTATGACGATTTTTAAGGAACCCAACTAGGTCTAGGCCCATCGGGGTCTGGACCTATCGGGTCCGAACCCAATGGGGTCCTCAAATGTGTCAAAAAAAAAAAATTTTTGTTAACTAATTATTGGCAAACATTTTTGCTAACTTTAGCAAAAAAATTGTGGGTTCAAAATCAGCAAATTTTCTTGTAGGTTTACAAGCTTTTTTTGCAAACATTACAGTTTTTTTTTTTGAGTGTAAGTATTAAGCATTAACCAGATAATATACGTTTAAATGTAGAGATCAAATGTAGTAAAACTGCATTAACGGTTTTTCATTTCGTATTCCTGTTTCCTTTAAAAAAAACTTCAACGTTTTCAACGATATATTTTGTAAAATATTTTTGAAAATGAAAAATGAAAGAGGAGGATCTCCCCTAAGTTTTACATTTTTTTATTTTGCCATATCTCGATAAAGTGATGTGAGTAAAGTTATTCGAAAACTTTATCAAAATCCTTTGTTGAAAATTTTGAATGATATTATTGAAGGATACATTTTTGAACGGACGTATCTTACTTCCTGTTTCATTATATTTAAAAATAATAAAATAGGAAAATTAGGGGAGATCCTCCTCTTTCATTTGCTATCACTAGTAGCATCCTAGGACAAGTACAAATATATACAAACTTTGGAGTCCTTTAAAATGCAAACAGGATCACGAAAAGAAAAACTGTAAATGCAATTTTAATACATTTAGTCTCTAGTTCCAAACGTATATTAACCGGCTCGTGTTAAACGATATTTTTAATTTTTGTCGGACGGTGTTATTAAAACTAACGCCAAAATTATTTGAATGGCAATTTAAATGTTTCATACATTCAAATATTATTTCTAATTAGATCCCCATAAATTTTAAAATTTCATTTGCAAAAAAACAAAAAATAAATAAAGATTATCTGCCATTAAATACTTAAAAGTTTTGAAATACTATTTCATTATTTTAAAACTAGCGTACGCACTTTAATACATATATTTTCCATTATCCTGCTTAAAACTAACGAAAACAATAAAATGCATCCATCATACAAACAGCAAAATATCGTAAATTAAAATGAAAACCGGAAACTCTGTTGTTTCCACCCACCCACACACACTCTCACGCACTCATACAAATAATGCAGCAACAGCATTTACTTCAATAGAAAAGAACAAAAAAAAAGTTATTCTTTTTATACTCGACTATACAACTATTAAAAAATAATAATGAAATGAAAATATAAAAAAATATGAACAGGAAACTTTAACTACAACTTACTCACCCACTGACTGACTCACTCACTTACACACTTACTCACTGACTTGCAGTCACTCACATCAGTTTCTTTACATTATTTTCTACTTATTTACCTGACAACAAAACTAAAAAGTCTTTAGTTTAACAATAGAAAACAAAATAACAGGGGAAAATGAGAAGAAAATTTACAAAAAAAAAGAAAATTTTAAATAAAATGCATTTATTATAAGGACAATGGAAGATGGCTGGTGGATTTTATTATTTATTTTTTTTTTTGTTGAATTTCTGTTTTGTTTAATATAGAATGGAAAGGAAATGGTTTTTTTAGCGTATTACAATTTTTTTATTAGAATGAATCGCACCCAAACTTCAGGGATTAGCTCTTTTGGCTTGGATTGTATCGTGCTTTTTGGAGGCAAAGGACAGACATTTTTAGAATGTCTTAAGAGTCGATCATGGATCAATAATACTGTCCACCAATTTTTTGGTCATCGATTTGAGCCTCAATGGCTTCAATGCCACACGAACAAAAATTAACTTAACACATCAGGTTCACTTTGTGGAATTTCCTCGTAAAAAACAAAACGATAGAATTCAATTCTGATGGTGGAATCAAATTCCGGAGATCAAAATGCATAAGGATTAATGTGTCTAGTTTAGGGGTCAGAACCGTTTTGTGGGGCTGTTTGATTATTTAAATTATTCTTTTTTATACACTCACAACAAAAAACCTTGTCAAATTACTAGGAAAAGTCTCGTAATCCCATTTTACCAATACTTTACAGTTTTCCTTGTTTTTGTAAAAAAACGAAATTTACGTTTTTTTTGTAATTTTACATTTTTTTTTTTTTGTAATTTACAAATTTTCAAGATAATTTTACAAAAAAAATCTAGTAAATTTACGAGAATTCCTTGTAATTTTTATTGCGCCAAGAAAAACTGTAAATTTACAATTTTATTGGTAAAAAGTTTGTAAAATTTCAAAATTATTGGTAAAAAGTTTGTAAAATTGCTAGGAACTCTCGTAAAATAGGAGGTAGCAAAAAATATAGTAAAGTTACGAAACCTCCTTATAAATTTTATCGCGTAAAAAAATTTGTAAATTTACAATTTTATTGGTAAGAACCTTGTAAAATTACAAAAAATTGTAAAATTACTAAGAATTGTTGTCAAATAGTAGGTACGAAAAAAAGTTACAACCCGAGTAAAAATTTTTATATGATGCAATATATGATGATATGTAACACAATATATATTTATACGCAATTTGATCCGAATAATGGTGGATGTTTTTGCATTAAAAAAGATCAACTTGTATAAAATATGATTTGATTTCATCCGAGTTTTGGCCAGACATTGCTATATATTGGTGGATCTAATTAGATCTAATTGCATGAAAACATATAAAATCCTGGTGTTTTTTGGTTTGGGTTGAGATACACTACACCACAGGTCAGCGATACATTCACCAAACATATAATTTTCTAAAACAAAAAAATTTTTGGGTACGCTTCGAACCAGATAGGTGATATACATAACACTAATAAGGAAATGTTTAGGAACATTTTAAAAAGTTACTTATACTTTGCCTAAAAAACTTTTAAAATTTTTGGTTAATTGGAAACATATAAAGTTTTATATGGAACAGAATAAGCTATATATAATTTGATGTTAAATTATACAGAAAAACAGATTTTGTATTGACCCTCATATTATTTTATTTAATTATATCAACCGTACACCTTTTAATCCGAATTATGATTAAATTATATATTACTACATATGACTGCATTAAAAAAATTTAGAAAATATCTCACGGATGTATAATCATATATAATTTATTATGTTTGTATCAAGTCATATATTGTAATATATGTTTATTTTTACTCGGGAAGTTTTTCTTGTAATTTTACTATGGTTTTTTGAGTGCACGCCCCAAAAAGGGATTTGCAATTTTAACGGTAAAAAGGTTGTAAAATTACAAACTTATTGGTAAAAAGTTTGTAAAATTACTAGGAATTCTCGTAAAATAGGAGGTAGCAAAAAATATAGTAAAGTTACGAAACCTCCTTGTAAATTTTATCGTGTCAAAAAATTTGTAAATTTACAATTTTATTAGTAAAAACCTTGTAAAATTACAAAATTATTGGTAAAAAGCTTGTAAAATTACTATGCATTTTTGTCAAATAGAAGGTAGCAAAAAAAAAAATTAACAGGTTTTTCTTGTAACAAGGTTTTTTTTTGAGTGCATGCCCCTAAAAAGGGGCGTGCAGGTCGATTGTGTTTATATGCCACAAAAATGTTTATTTATTGAACAAATAAATCATGTAAAAAAAGTCTGTTTTCTATAATAAATCGAGTTCTGAGGTAAATAATGTTAAGACATGTCTTCAGTAGAAATTGATGGTGGTTCTTTTCTTAAAATATGTTAACCCTCTATCTCCCATTTTTAGGAGTCATTTTAATCCTTTTTTGTAATATCCTCATAGAACACCAATAAAACATGCGTTTAAAGGCTTAAGATGTTCTTTTTATTAAACATATTGCTTGTATCGCACGAACTTTTGACCTTTGACAACCCCTAGTAAAATTTGATGCAGAAAATGTTTGTACACTCAAAAAAATAACTTAGTCAAAATATTAGTAAAAGGTGTTGTAATTTACTTCAACCAAACTTTAGCAAAAAAAATTGTAAAAATTTAACTTTTACAGTTTTTTTTGGCAATTTACTATTGGTAAAATACAACAATTTTTTGGTACTTCTACTATATTTTCTTGCTAGTTTTTTTTTTATTTTACTATAATTTTAGCAAAAATATTAGTATTTTCCTTAAAGAAAAGGTAATACTTTTTATTTTTTTTTTCTTAGTTTTAAGAAAAAAAAAATTGTTTAGTGTGAAAAAAAATCATTGCAGACTGATGATGCTACCAACACCATAGCAAGGTAGCCATCCATAAACTGAATGTGCGCTCAAAAATAGGCTACACAATTTTTCGTATTTTTTACCATATTTTTTGCTAATTTTACCATATTTTTTGCTAATTTTATATGAAATTTTTTTTAAAATTTGCCACCTAAATTGTTAATAAAAAGTTGATAATTTTGAAAAATTATTTTTTTAAAATTTTAACACATACTTAGATATCTAATCTTCAATATCCAAAAGTTTTTTTTTTATTTTTTTTAAGTACATGTGAAAAAAATTAAAAATTCGAAAAAAAATTGTTAATTTTTTACAAATTTTACCTGAAAATGTAAGAAATTTCTTGTGTAGACTACTATGCAATTCTCATTTGTTCTACTTAAGCTAAAAAAATGACGCAAAAAAAAATAAAAAAAGTGAAGTGTTGTTCTTTAAATTTGTTGTTTAAAGTGTTTAAGTGAAAAAAAAAAAAATCATTTTGGATTTTGATGTTGTTGGAAGTCCAGTTACTGTAACTACAGCTGCTGAGAAGAAGGCAAAAGAAGATGCTGCCACCATCAAGCCGAAGAAACCATCCAACAACTGAAGTAATAGTTGATGCTGCTATTACTACATTTAAAGAACGTGGTGCTCAAAAACAGGCAAAATTTTTTTTAGTATGTTCACCAAATTTTAAATCAACTACTAATCAGAGAAAAAAAAATTACAAAATAAAACAGTTTTTTTTACCAAATTACAAATTTTTTTATCTATTTCAATTTTACCATTTTTTTTTGGTAATTTTACCATATTTTTTGATAATTTTACAAGGTTGATTTTTTACAAAAATAAAATGGTATTCTTGTAATTTTACCATTTTTTTTCCTAATTTTTTGATTAGCAAAATGGTTTTGCTAATATTACCAAAATTTTTGCAACGTCCAAAACTACAGTTTTTTTTGCTAATTTTAACCATATTTTTTGCTAGTTTTACAATATTTTTTTTTTGAGTGTAGAACATTTTAACCCTTTAATCACACGCCTTAGTCGCGTTTTAAGAGGATCTTTGAAAAAAAGGGCCAAGATGACCCATAAAAATGGGAGATAGAGGGTTAATTTGTTCTAAGAAATTTTTGTTGTAAACTTACAACATAAAATTATTTTTTAAAAAAACTTCACACTTGTTTTCCTTTTTAAAATTGTTAACACGTTTTGAATGAAATATATTGACTTTTGGACAACGACACATGATTTGAGTGCATCATTATTGCGCATTAATCGGCGCTGCTAAGAGTGCTTCAATTATAACATCTTTAACATATTTCCAAGTGTATGTCAAATATTTCTATTTGTATTTTCAAATTTTCTTTTCAAAAAATTCATTTATACCCAGCAAAAACTTGGTAATTCCATAAATAAATGTTTCTGAGATATAAATAAATGTTTCTGAGATATAAATGGGAATTTCTGATATAGAAATAGAAATTTCTGAAATATAAATTGAAATTTCGGAAATAAATTTTGTATTTTCTGAAATAATAGTGAAAATGGTGTAGTCAGGCCTTTGAACTTTTAAAAAAAAAATCTTTTTTTTAACAATTCTACAAAATATATTAAAAAAAAATATTTTTATTTCAGAAATATTTAACGGATTTTCTGAACTAGTCAATTGTATTTAAGATTTTCCAATTGTATTTCAGAAATATTCAAATGTATTTCATCTTTATTCTGCTTAAATCAGCTCTGAACAGATACACGAATTTACTGCATCTTTATAGTGCTTTAATCAGCGCTCTAAACACACCTGATTTCAGTGCATCTTAAGAGCGCTTTTAATGTGTATCCAACTAGCGCTCTAAAGTGTGACATCGCCTTAGATAATCATGCATGAATTCAGCAGGTTTGGATGCGCTCCTTGACTCAAGTTTCCTTTCCAAAAGCTGCTGCCAGTTCAGCAAAATTTCTGCTGGGATACTATATAACCAGGGACAGGAACTTCATGCACTAAAAAAATATGTTTTAGGCGCCTAAAAAATACATTTTTGTAAAAACTACAAAAATATGCACTAAAAATTGTGAATTTTTAAAAAAAATTACAATTTTTTTTTTTTAATAATTTTTTACTTTGTTAGCTTATTAACGAAAAAAATCATTTTGGTCAGCCAAGTATTTGACCAGAAAAAAAATTTGTGAAGCCTTCCTAACAGGAAAATTAATGATGTTCACAAAAAAATGGAAAAAAATAAGCTAAAACTAAAATTTTATACAAAGTATGACCGAAAAATACGCATTTATAGCAAAATACTAGCAAAATATGCAAAAATATGCATTTTCGGAAAAATATGTAAAAATATGCACTAACGAATCGATGCCATTTTAAAGCAAATTTTTTGATTTTTTGATATTTGGTTTATGCTGTTCTAAGACTAACAGGAAAAAACATGCATTTGCATGAAACTCCTCTCCTTGTATATAACCAGAGACTGGAACTTCATGCATCTAAAAACATTGTTTTAAGCGCTTAAAATATGCATTAAAAATCCTAAAATATGCAACAAAAATTTTAGAAATATGCATTAAATTTTTTTTTATTTTATTTAAATAAAAACAATTCGATCTAAAAAAATTTTAAAAAGATCGTTCTATAACTACGGATGTGATTGGAGCATAGGGTTGCCAGATTTTTTTTCCAAAAAGCAGCACAAAGGCAAACAATTATGGAAAATTATGGGATTTTAAAATTTTTGGCGGGACAAAAGCAATTAGTTTATATGCAGTTTGAAACAATATTTTTTATGTAAAGAGAGGTTTTTTCGAATATTTTTGGAGGAACAAAATCATGCATTCATTTATCAATGATTTGGTCACTATCTTCTGAAATTGTCATTTTATCAATGACAATTTCAGAAGATAGTGGAAACATTAACTGTAAGATCTTGTCGAAGTTCAAAATTAAGAACCTAAATGTATACGCATTTACTACAGAAAAATCTGCTGAAAATAAACCCCTTTTTGAGCCATATGAGAAAATCTGTCTTGAAAGATTATAAAATAACTCTCCGTTAAATTTAACTATTTCATACAAATTTTGACACAAAGCTCCGTTAAATCGGCATTAGCAGCTAACTTTTCATTGAGTAATCCGCCCTTAAGCTGAAAAATTTGCTAATTTTACCAGAAAAATCATCTGAGTTCAGCAGAAAAATCTGCTGACTTCAGGTGAGCAATCTTAACATCTAACGTGAATTTAATTTATGAAAAAAAGACATAGCGATTGTATTTTTTTTTTTTAAAGAAAATTTTTTAAATTTTTTTTCAAAAATTTGTTGCTTAATTTTTAATTTCTACGTCTAACTTTCTGACGCCTTTAAAAGCGGAAATTTAGAATCCAGTGCGGGACGCGGGAAACGTTGACATAAAGCGGGATAATCCCGCTTCAAAATGGCGTAATTTTAAAAATAAAATTCAAAAAATGTACTTACTTAAAAACGATTGCGAAAAAATTATAACAAACATTTTTTACAAAACTTGAATTTTTACTTAAATATTACAAAATATCACTTAATAATGCCAATATTGCAAAAATATGCAAATATATGCATTTTTACCAAAATATGCAAAAATATTTACTAACAAATCAATGCCATTTTAATGGAAATTTGTTGATTCGAAAAGATATCTCATTAACAATGTTCTCAGACTAACGAGAAAAAATATGCATTTGCATGAAGTTCCAGTATCTGCATATAACGTATACGTATGCCTAATAAAAACACCTTAATAATATTTTAAATAGAGCTGGGATCGTGAGTGAGTTTTTAATAACGATCGAGCACGCTAATTAAATATGGAACTTCCGTTAACTTAAAGTAAGAATATTTTTTATTATGAAAACTATTTCGTTAACAGACATTATAACAACAAATTCATCATCATAATAATGAGATGAAAATAAGAACAATGAAGAAAGAAAGTTGTTCAAAGAAAAATATATAAATAATGAATATGAAGAAAAGAAAAGAACAACAAAAGAAACGAACTTAAGGTAAACCATAAGTTGATTTTCTTTTTCCCATTTAACTTACTACATATTTTTCATGATTTTCTAAGAAAATATTTATTTACTTTTGTAGTTTAAAAAGCAGAGATTTTAAATTATAAAGCAACTAAAAAGTAATGCGAATTTTAAAAAAATATGTAAGATTTTTAAAATGCAACTTTTATAAAGAGTATTTTTATACAATGGAAAAAATAAATATTTATATTGTTCATTTTCAATGTCTTAAGTGACAAAATAACTTTCGATAACCACAACTGCTACTATCTCCCACAACGAACAATGGAAAACATCAGCATTAAAATCAAAACATCTTGTGCCATATGATAACGTATGGGAATTCTAGCAAAAATTATATGAATAATGTGTGTGGGATATACAATTATATCATCAGTATGTTGACATCAAATTACTTTGTCATTTAATATTGTCATCAACATCATCGTAATCATCATTTATCTCATGATGTCCATTTTTATATGTGATGTACAGTAAAACTTCAATTGAGTAGACAGCAAAGTACAGACAAGGCTGCTTGCTATAATTTTTCCAAGGTGCGAAATTGCGAAACTTTAATTGGTAAGGGTTTCATTTTGGTTTTGACAAGTTAATAACTTTGCTACAGATAAATAGAAAATTTGAATTACAGAATTTTTTAAAAAATGGCGCCTGAGAAGGGGCTAGATTTAAGATCACAAAACAGAAGTCACTGTTAATAGGGAAGGGACGCGTCAAAGCAACGGCAACAAACTAAAAGGCTTCAACAAATTAACAGTATGCATTAAGTACCGACTCACTCGGCTGGGCTTATTTAAGGAACAATTGGTGGAAAATTGTAGACAAGTACCATCCAACCACAGTGTCACAGACATATTAATTTAAATGATATAAACGATTTAAGTGCACTCAGGGTCAAAATCAACTCAAGAATGAACTAAAGGTTAATTGCATTTTCCATATGTGTGCTCTCAATTTTGCTAGAATTTACTGTAGTATATAAATATATTTATTTATACATATGGTGCTTTTGTTGTTTTCTTTTGTTTAAGGATATGAATTATAAAATAGATGAGAACAAAAAAAACATATCAAAACCATTAAAAACCATATCATATGTAATGTTTAGTAAAGAGGGAAGTAAAGTGTTTTACAACAGCAAACATAAAAGGGAGATAAAGAACCACAAGATGGACAAGGTCGACCATACAATCAAAAATATGTAAATAAATATTTAACTGGACAAAGATAAAGTTCGAAAAAAAAACTTGAAAAGGGCTAAAAGACTTGAAAAGTTTGCTAGAAACACAATATTTTTATAAATTTCACCTAGGGCGCTCTTGTAGGTTATCTGGTAGCGTGCTAGCCTATTAAATAGATGGTCTTGCGATCGAATCCCACTAAAACTTTTGGTCGATTCCGCTTCAATGAAATGACGGTCATTGTTACACGTTCTCGGTTAGGTTGAAATAATTAAAAATGATTGTATGCAAAAAATTATTAAATGCAAAAAAAAACACTTGATATCAAAAAAAAAAACACTTGGGATCAAGATTATTATCATAAAACAACTAGAAAAGTTAAATTCGACTTGGCCGAATCTTTGAATACCCATCACAATGCCCCTTTAAAAGGGTAATACATTTTTTAATGCGAACAAATTTATAATTTTGATTAGAAATATTTTATTTTGAGTAAAATTTTTTTTTTATCATTTTGTAAAAAAAATTAAAATTACTATTTTTTTGAGTGTAAAATTCTTTCGAGTGTAAATTTTTTTTTGGTGTCAAAATATTTCTGAGTGACAAAAACACTTTGTAAAGTAATTTTGTGACTTACCAATGTTTTTGAAGTTTGATTTTTTAAAGCTCAGTTTTTTCAACACGTGAATTTAAGGTGAAACCAATCTGAAATTCACGGTTTTGATTTTAACTTTTGAACCACTAAACCGCTTTGACCGAAATTCAACACGAACCAGTCCAGGGGAACGACAAACATATACGCTAAGCTTCAGCACTCTCAGAATTGTGGTTCGAAAGTTAGCATATTTTTTATTCCATAAATACGCGAAAACCCCTTGCCGAAATGCACTCTTTTGCTTATAAATTTGGATTGTAATTCCAACCTGAGTATTTTTAACAGACATGCAGACGTACGGACACATATCGCTAGATCGTTTTGAAATCGATGGAGGATCATAAATATATTTACTTTATGGGGTCCTGGAACAATATTTCGAGGTTTATATGTACCCTCTATCTCTAGAGTGAAGGGTATATAAAAATTCCAACTGGGTCTTTGCCATAACTAACTTATAACACCCCATTATATTGTGTAGGGCATGGAAAAACAGAATCTTTTTCATGTTTAAATTTGCGTCAGCTGTATTTTATTGATGACCTCTATAATATTTTCTGTTTGGCATTTTTTTGACAAAAACAAATAAAGGCCAACAAAATTAAAGCTGTCATTCAAGCCAAAAAATGTACATATATGTATGATTGAATTGAATGTTTGTATGAGGGTAAGACATAAACATGTTTAATGTTGGATCTTTTCATTCCACCGATTCATAAATATTTATGTTTTATTAAACACTGAAAAATAATCTTGTAAATTTACCAAAAAAAACCTTGTAAAAATTACAATTTTATTGGTAAAAACATTTTAGAATTAGAAAACGTTTACAAACTTTTTACTTATAAAATTGTAAATTAATAACTTTTTTGACGCGACCAAACTTACAAGGACTTCTTGTGACGTTACTAGATTTTGTGCTACCTACTATTTTACGAGAATTTCTAGCGAAAGTTAAAAATTTTTTTGTAATTTTACAAGTTTTTTTACCAAATGTTGAAATTTACAACTTTTACGAAGCGATAATGCTTACAAGGAATTCTCGTAGCATAACTAGATTTTTTTTTTTAAATTTACATTGGAAATTTGTATATTTACGAATAAAATTATAAAATTATAAAGAAAAATTAAAATATCGATCGAAAATTTTTTGTTAAAAAACAAGGAGAACTGTCAAATATTGGAAAATGGGGTTAGATGACTTTTATGAATTTTTTTTAGCAGTTTTTTTTTTTGTGGAATCTATCATGGATCAATACGCTTTATAGGGTCCCCGACCTATATTTCGATGCGTTACACACGAAATGACAAATTGATTACATCCATGTACTGTTGTTGGAGGGTATAATAACACAGGTTGACAAAATTTGAACTTTTTCAATTTGCCTGACCTTTGACAACTGATTTATATGGATTTTAGTGTGATAATTCCGAATCTGTTATCCAATTGTTTCCATCAGCTCGCGTTCGCGAGCAAATCGCTGTTAAAGTGTCGAAAAAGTGCGTTTTTTACCAATTTTGCTTGGCTATAATTTCCAAAAAAAAATTAGTGTCTCAGTTTTAAACACGAATTTAACTAAATTGGATGCCAGGATTCCAAAACTGGTATTAGCTTTATTCTGACAGCTTCAGTTTTCGAGTTATTAAAAAGGGCATAAATATTCAGACAAAATTAAAGAGGGAATAAATTTAAAAATTTTATTTTAGCGATATCTCAAAAACTAAAGATGACTCAACAAAAATAAGACCATTCTTGGAATCAGCATATCCAACATACCTAAAATCGTCATTCACTTTTTGGATATAAGACTACACTCAAAAAAAAACTGTAAAGTTAGCAAAAAAAGCTTGTAAACCTACAAGAAAATTTGCTGATTTTGAACCCACAATTTGTTTTGGTAAAGTTAGCAAAAACGTTTTGCTAAAAATTAGTTAACTGAAATTTTTTTTATTTCAACTTAGTTCATACACATTTGAGGACCCCATTGGGTTCGGACCCGATAGGTCCAGACCCCGATGGGCCTAGACCTACTTGGGTTCCTTAAAAATCGTCATAGTTTTTGATCCAAAATTAGTGTCCGTTTCGCTCTACTTTGCTTAGTTTTTGAGATACGTGATTTTAGGGGACCACCGCACAGTGCCACATTTGGCCAATCTAAGACGACAAAAATCCAATTTTAATTATATTGATTTGAAATTCGGTATAAATGTTCATTTTGACTTCGAAAATAACATTATGAAAAATGTGGGAGGCAGGTTAAGGGCCACGCCCACTTTTTTTTAAATTTGTAATTTTTGTTATATTTTCTTTAAATTTGGTATATATACTCTCAATGACTGTAGAAATAATATCACAAAAAAAGGGGGCGGTCAGACAACTGCCACGCCCACTTTTTTTA